>CM069906.1:132637079-132723872 GCA_036172215.1 Camellia granthamiana | reverse complement strand
CAAAAAATTAAGATTTTAGAGACCAAAATTTAGAAACAAAATTATTTTTTAAGGACCAAATATTTTTGTTGCAAAAAATATTGTTATTATATTTTAAGCAACGAAAGTTAAACATTAGTGATGAATTATTATCTTTTTTTGATCAAATTTTTTATCTCAAAAAATAAACTATTTTGAAACAAAATTATTTTGTTTCCTAAAAGTGTATTTATTAGTGATATTTTCAAAAATTTGTTGCTAAAAGTCTTATTTTTGACTTTTCGGGACGACATTTTAATGACTATCCTCATAACGATAGAAATTGGTCCCTAAATGTCTTTTGCAATAAAATTTTCATTTTTAAAGACCAAAATGTTTGATTTCTAAAACTCTTATATGTTGTAGTGATTTTTGAGAACCAATCTGAGCATGTCATATAATAGAACATGTGATCCCTTGATCTGTGATCGTCTGAGCCAAAAACTCTCTGTACATCAACAGGCAACAGCGAAGGCCAAGTGACAAGTAGATACATCATGTAATGTGACAGATTTCTGCATGTGTCCTTAATACTAGCTTGCCCGTCATCTCTGTCTGCAGATTTAGAGGTGGAGTTGGTACAACTTCTTTGACAAGTATGCGAGTCCCAAAGATGGGAGCCCATTTCTGTTGCGATGTGCCAAACAAAATTTTTTTTGCAAAAAACTCTCCGAACTAAATCTGTGTCCCTTTCTTCATCATTCAGTTCATTAACTTCAGTAGTAGTTGTACCCGCATTATGTTGAAGTATAACAGCATTTTCATCAGCCAAGTACTTTATGTGGCTCAAAATCATGCTTGGTAGTTTAGAATCAGATTGGACATCCACACAAGTCTTGTGCATGTACCAATTGACAATTTCCAGAATATAACCCAACCACCGAAGTCTCGTCCTAATCCAAGTCGGCAATGTCATTGAAGGCCTGAACTGTTCTTCTAGGCAAAAACCAAGTAGATCAAATTGCCCCATCTTGTTAGACCACCTTTCCTTTTCAAGCATTTGGAATAACCAAGGAAACTTTGTTCCCAATCGGATCACCAGTTGGAGATGTTTGTTTTTAATAAGCCAAAGAATTGTCCATTCAGAGAACAATAATAGAGCAAATGCATAAATCTCCAAAATTAGAGCTCCTACCACTAGCACGCCGGTGATGGCAATATCAACCCTAGAGTAGTGTTGTTGATTCCTGAAAGTGAGCCAGAAGTATCCTACCAACACACACACTGTACAAGCGAAGCTGATCAAGCGAAAAATACACCCTACCTCGGTATAAGTTACAACTGCCTTTGTGTACAATAAATCCGACATCAACCCTGTTTCCGCCTCCAATGCTTTCCATAATGTATCACCACCCAAATGATAATGCCGTATCTTAAAAGTCATCTGATCAGGTTCATATTGCTCCATTTATCCCTTAAACCGAATAATCGATTTTAGGGTCATCATCCTCTCGCGAAAATCTACCCTCATAAATCGGTATAATGCATCCTGAATCATCATTACTTACTGACATGAGAACCCATGTTCTCTCTCCATACTTAATAATTCCAGCCACAAACGCCGGAATTGACAGAAAAGAAAACACGGAATTTCTCCAAGACAAAAGAATGACATAAACTGCCACAACTGTAAGTATTAATAATACATGTAACCATAATAATAATGCGGAATTAAACTTAACAGGATCTTGAATTCAATACAACTTAAGAATAAAACGAACATATCTTTGTCAGCCATTGAATTAGAGAAGTTGAGAAAATACCCCTAATAGTTGAACCTTTAATTCTTGGCTCACCTTCTTCTCTCTGTCTCTCACTTCATTAGGATGACTATAAAACTTAGAGTGATGTAATACTATCAAAAGAAGGGGAGTCACCCATCCTTATATAGAGAAGAGAAGAGGGCCAGATAAACTCTATCAGAAGAATTCCTAATCCATCAAGGTTTTCTTCTTATCTTAGAAGAGTGATTATATTAAAATTCTAATTACTGAACTTTATATATAATATTGGCTTTATCTAATTGTGGAGTCCAAATAAAATAAAACATGTAAAAATATGTAGGTTATTGGGCCACACTAGAAAATAAATCCAGCATTCTCCCACTTGGCCCATTAAGCCGATTATGATGCAATTATGAGTTTTTCCAAAAATATGCAACTTATAAAAATTTTGACTCATTGGATTCCACACATAAAACTTTGACACGTGATCACGAATTTTAAAAAATAGCCAATAAGTTCAGATATATTAGGAACTATAATACTGTGATTACTTCAGATCACCAATGTGAGTCATAGCGGTTATATAACATTTATGTCATATTTCCTTCTATGCACTACACCATCGATAACCTTCACCAACCCAGTCCATTATCAGGATAGATAATTATTTTCCTGAAAGGCCCCTGTAATTTGTCTTGTTAAGACATTCCCTGTTTATCAATATTTAATTTAATGTGTACACACACTTTTAGAACAGGAAAAACAGAAACAAAATTATTATTGCGCAAATAGTGTTAAATAAAAAAATAAAAACTCATGATTAACCATACACATCAAGGGTTGCTTAAAAGACCCATTCTGATAACATGCTCTTTTTATGTCTTTGGTGGCAATCCCTTTGTGAATGGATCAGCAATCATAAGAGAGGTGCTTAAGTTTTCAATTTACACTTGTTGTTTTTGGACTCTTTCTCTAACGACTAAGTACTTTACTTCCATGTGTTTGGAACCACTAGAGTACTTTCCATTCTTAGAGAAGAAAACTGTTACGGTATTGTCACAATATATCTTCAACGGCCTGGCAATTGAGTCAACAACACCAAGTCCTGAGATGAAATTTCGCAACCATAAAGCATGATTTGTAGCCTCAAAGCAGATGGAATGTCCTTCATTTGTTTTCTTTTCAAGTCATTCCTTGGACACTGTTTTTCACTTAATTTATCACCCTTCATGATAGGTGCATCACCGGCTGAACAAAACTGCATATTGAATCTCTCCAAAACACGATCAATATATCCTTTATGTGATAGTCGTAGCAATCCTCGAGATCGATCCCTAAAGATCTCTATGCCAAAAACATAGTTTGCCTCACCCATATCGACCATTTTAAAGTTCTTGGAGAGATATTCCTTGGTTTCATGCAATAAGCCAAGGTCATTACTAGCTAACAAAATGTCATCCACATATAGCACCAAAATAATGAACTTGCTCCCACTAACCTTCAGATATATGCACTGATCAACTGCATTTTTCTTAAATCCGAAAGAGATAATGGTATCATTAAACCTTAAATACCATTGCTTGGAAGCTTGTTTAAGGCCGTATATGGATTTCTTTAATTTGCAAGCTAAATGTTTTTTACCTTTCTTTGCAAATCCTTCTGGCTGCTCCATATAAATTTCTTTATCCAAATTCTCATTTAGAAAAACAGTTTTCACATCCATTTGATGCAACTCTAAGTCATAATGAGCTATCAATGCTAGGATGATTCTAAGCAAGTCCTTCTTAGATACTGGAGAGAAGGTTTCTGTATAGTCTATGCCTTCTTTTTGAGTAAAACCCTTGGCAACAAGTCTGGCTTTAAATCGTTCAATATTGCCTTTTGCGTCACGCTTGGTCTTGAAGACCCATTTACACCCGACCTTTTTGCAGTTATTAGGCAATTCGACGAGATCCCAAACACTATTCTATTCCATGGATTTTAACTCTTCATTTATAGCATTGACCCATTTAGAAGAATCATCACTATTCATGGCTTGTGAAAATGAGACTGGATCTTTGTTAATCCCAATATCAAAATCAGATTCCTGTAGATACACCGTGTAATCATCTGGAATGGCAAGCTTTCTTTCCCTCTGAGATCTTCTTAGAACTGCCGGTTGTGGTGGTTCTACAATATTTTCAATGGTGGTATCTTCATGAAGTGGTGAAACATGAGGTGGTGAAGGATTTTCATTATGTTGTTCGTTTCCCTCAGCTTGTGAAATAGTCTGAGGAACAATAATTTTTCGATAAGGGTCAAATGTTGGCACATCTACCCTAATTTCCTCGAAATTCACCACTCGTGTTTTCTCACTCCCACTAATTTCACCATTCTCTAGGAATCTAGCATTACCAGTCTCTACTATCCTCATACTGTGATTAGGACAATAAAATTTGTACCCTTTAGACTTGTCTAGATAACTAATGAAATATCCAGATATTGTTCTTGAGTTCAACTTTTTCTCTTGTGGGTTGAAGATTCTTGTCTCTGCTGGACAACCCCAAATATGTAAGTGTCTCAAACTAGGTTTCCTACCAGTCCACAACTCAAAAGGAGTTATTGGGACCACCTTACTAGGAACCCTATTTAAGATATACATTGCAGTCTTTAAAGCTTCACCCCACATTGAAATAGGTACAATTGAGTAACTTAACATACTCCTAACCATATCTTTAAGTGTATGATTACGCCTTTCAGCAACTCCATTTTGTTGTGGCGTACAAAGCATTGTATATTGAGCACAAATGCCTTTCTTTTCTAAGAATTTGGCAAATGGGCCAGGATTTTGGCCTAACTCATTATATTTACCATAATATTCACCACCCCTGTCTGATCTCACTATTTTAACCTTTCTATCTAATTGTCTCTCGACTTCAGTTATGTACACCTCAAGGATGTCAACAGCCTAAGACTTTTCATGAATTAGATACACATATCCATAACATGAGAAGTCATCTATAAATGTGATAAAATATTTTTCACCACTAAGACATGGGATGTTGAGTGGCCCACAAATATCTGTACGAATTATCTCAAGAAGCTCATTACTTCTTGTGGCACATTTCTTGGTGTGTTTGGTTTGCTTTCCTTTAATGCAATCCACATATATCTGAAAATCAGTGAAGTCCAGGTTTTCCAAAATCCCATTATTCACCAATTTTTCAATTCTATTTCTAGAGATATGCCCCAACCGTTTATGCCACAAGATTGAGGATTTTTCATTAATTAGACCACGTTTTAAACCAATATTCGAATGCAGAGTTACTAATGATTGTGCAAACTCATGATTTAAGGTAATTTTATATAAATCATCACATAAATTACCAGAACCAATCACTTTTGAATTAAACATTAAATTGAGTTTTCCACAATTAAATGAAACTGAATATCCAACACGATCTAATTTGGATAATGAAACTAAATTCCTAGAAATTGAAGGAACATAAAAAGTGTCTTCTAGATCCATCTGATGACCCGTCTTTAAGATCAGTCGATAGGTTCCTACAGCTACGACTTCAGCTTTGAGACGGTTCCCCATATAGACAAATCTTTCACTTTCCTTCAGTTTCCTGGTTAAGAGATATCCCTGCATGTCATTTGTAATGTAGATCGTGGCCCCAGAGTCAATCCACCAAGTATTAGAAGATACTTCAGCAAGATTTGATTCATAACAAACAAAAGAAAATTTCTTACATTTCTTTTCGAACCAAGCCTTTCGCTTGCTGCAGTCTTTCTTCACATGTCCCTTCTTGCCATAAAAGTAGCACTTGACAGTGAAACCATTTTGAGCCTGATTTTCTTCCCCAGGTTCATTCTTTTTCTTTGGTGGATTTTTCTTTGATTTTACAAACTTACCCATCTTTTTCTTTATAGCTCCATGAGTTACAGCCAATGCAGTTTGACGTCCTTCCTCCCTCAACCTCACTTCCTCCTGGACACACATATTAGTCAGCTCATTCAAACTCCACTTATCTTTATTGGTGTTATAGTGAATTTTGAATGCACCGAACTGTGATGGAAGTGAGTTGAGAATAAACTGCACGAGGAAAGTTTCATCAACCTGCATCCCTAAAGTTTTAAGTTTTGCAACTTTGTCGCCATATTGAGGATGTGATCCTAAACTCCTCGGTGGCCTTTATATTTCATTGTTGTTAATTCAACCATAATAGTGCCAGCAAGTGGTTTGTCGATCTTCAATAGCCTTTAACCAAATTTTACTTTAAGCATTAGGGTAACGTTCCTAAAGAGTCCTTTGGTTAATAACCAAGTAAGATCCCAGGAAGGTCGGAGGAGTCAATATAGCCTCCCTTCTAAGTCCAACCACCCTAGATAGCAAGCTATCTTTTTGACAGATCTTAAGAGGTATTAAGACAAGAACTCATAAGTAACGTGGAAAAAGGCATAAACAATATATATATTAAAGCTTTGAGAATTATGATGAACTATTGATATCACATAAGTCTTTCCTTTGGGCAAAACTTAGGTATATCTATTGTCCACTCGTCAAGAATCACTTATGTAGGTCTAAAGTAATTTATGCAATTTTTTCAGCTAGTCATGTTACCTTTGGGTATTCAATTCTAATCTGTCAAATTACATAAGTTACATTATCTTACCCAGTTTATAACTATTTGAAAGTGACTCTCCTTTGGGCTAGTCTCAATCTCTTAATTATAACTGCAATTGAGAATATTATCGACTTTAATGTTACCCTTTTAACAATTCTTTTATGTAGTTCTATATTCATAAGTTTTACAAATCTAGGCCACTTTGGCAGCTACTAAATTAGTAAACCCTGTAAATACGAAACTAACCAACAATATTCTTTATTCATTAATTTTGAGTTATTTAATTATCATTAATTCAATCACAATTTTAATGAAATCACTATTTTATGATTTCTAAAATTCCTTTTATGTGATTGCAATTATCAATATAATAATAATAATAACTCTGGACAAACATGAATATTTATATATCAAAATCATGTAATATTCAATGTCATAAAATTATATCATGATACCAAATTTAAATCATGAAAATATATAAATATCAACAATAAGTGCATATAATCAGATGAGGTAAAATCATAATTCTTTAATAGACCGAATGATTCAACAAATTATAAAATTGCTTTTAATCTATGTGCTTTATCATAACGGCAAGCAATACACGCAATTTAATATCATATTATGATGATTATAAAAATTATTATCACTAAAATTGATAATAAATCAAAACATGTATATGAACAGCATATAGATATCAACAATAAGTGAATATAATCAGCTGAGGTAAAATCATAATTCTTTAATAGATCGAATGATTCAACAAATTATAAAATTGCTTTTAATCTATGCACTTTATCATAACGGCAAGCAATACACGCAATTTAATATCATATTATGATGATTATAAAAATTATTATCACTAAAATTGATAATAAATCAAAACATGCATATGAACAACATATAGAATTACATAAAAGCCTGCACCTAACAAATCACAAAACAAAGTGAGTGGACTGTGATCTTATTTAGGTTAGGACCTAACAGATCATGTTGTCATGTGAGTGAGGGAGTCCATGATGTGCATACTTAGTGGAGTACATATCACATGCCGACAGAGTTCAAACCTTATAAACAAAAGTATGTTTTTTTGTGAATAATTATAATTATAATATAATAACAATATTCATAAATATATTATTATTCCAAGGTGTATTGATTCACAACTAAAGCTCTGATACCACATGTAAGTATTAATAATACATGTAACCATAATAATAATGCGGAATTAAACTTAACAGGATCTTGAATTCAATACAACTCAAGAATAAAACGAACATACCTTTGTCAGCCATTGAATTAGAGAAGTTGAGAAAATACCCCTAATAGTTGAACCTTTAATTCTTAGCTCACCTTCTTCTCTCTGTCTCTTACTTCATTAGGATGACTATAAAACTTAGAGTGATGGAATACTATCAAAAGAAGGGGAGTCACCCATCCTTATATAGAGGAGAGAAGAGGGCCAGATAAACTCTATCAGAAGAATTCCTAATCCATCAAGGTTTCCTTCTTATCTTAGAAGAGTGATTATATTAAAATTCTAATTACTAAACTTTATATATAATATTGGCTTTATCTAATTGTGGAGTCCAAATAAAATAAAACATGTAAAAATATGTAGGCTATTGGGCCACACTAGAAAATAAATCCAACAACAACAGTTTGAACACCAAATCCTATGAAGTGCCTCATCCACAAATGATTATCCTCTACTGAAAAGCAGTTATCATATCTGGACCACCAAGGTGCAGCAAAAGCAAGGGTGCCCATATCGCTCCCAATCCGCCGTTAGGCTTAACATTGCCCTGGTTAGAGAGCTTGCTAAGGGTCAGAGTTGCCACAAAATCGACCATCAAGTAGGCCAACCATACAATGACGCCGGTCCACATTGAGATTGTGTACTTTCTACGTTTGCCAAACATGAAAAGAATAATTTGTAAAGTGAGACTAAGTAGAACCAACCCTCGAACATCCCACACTTGCCAGAGCCTTGTTAACCATTCTGGAATTGGATCCATCACGCCCTTCTTTTCTTTATCAACATATAGAGACAAGTCATAAATTTTTTAATTTTTTAAAAAATTGAAGGAAAGAAAAATATAAAGCATAATACAAATTATTGTGTAATTAGACAATTAGTTGTTTATAATAGGGGTTACCATGGTTCGGTTTGGTTCAATTTTGAAATAACCAATATCAAATCACTATTTACGATTTTATAAAATTTGGAACTAAACCGAACCATAAAAATATGGTTCGGTTTAGTTTGGAACCACAATTTTCATAAACTTTATCATCATTCAGAACATAATCAAAACTTACTCAAAAATAAGTAACATATCATTATTTTACAAACAAAAATTGTTGAGAACTAGTTTTACTATAATACAACAACACACTTGTAAGTAAAGAGTTAGCCATTTATGAATATATATAGTGTCTACCATAAATAATAAATATCTAAATCGTCTAGTCTGGTTTTTGTTTCAATGCATAATCATAGCTATAAAACAACGGGCCGAACCACGAAGTACAGTTCACATATATTAAGAACCAAAACTGAACCATGTACTGATAAGGAGAAGACTTCATCTGATATATCTGAGGGATCATCATAAGTTCATGAACTGCTGCACTAGAGGAGTGTGTCCATTGTAACTAATTAGTAACTATTTAGTTAGCTTAACTGTTACTTGGTTAGGAGAGGTTAGGGCTTGTATATATACACAATATAGCAGATATATTTCTTTAATGAAAATTGATTCAGCATTTGTTTTAGTATTAAGAAAACTAAACCAAATTGTGAGTTGATCTGAATCAGACCAATTTCTGATTTTTTTTTTTAAAAATTTCCTCCCTAGTTCAAAAGGCTAAATTTTCAAGAACAGACCAAAACAACGTACAGTGAACTCCCAAACATTAAACATAATTTATACTAACGATTGGCATACGTGATAGATGTGCAATTCAAATAAATAAAAATGAAATAAAATATTTATTATATATTGTGTGTAATTTAAGTGGTAAGAGTCTTCATTAGTGCTTCGAAGATCTAAGGTTTGCATCCCTCCTCTTATTTATTTAATTTTTTTTTGTTGGTTCAAGTTCTATTACTCTCATCTATCTAATTTTTTGTTTTAAATAAAAAATAAAAGACACGTGACATAAGAAAAATCAAGTAAAGACTTGGACACCAAATTCACACTTCACTTAATATAATAGTATGGTATAAATATTGATAATATCACGATAACAGATAATCAATATTAAAGTCAATATGGCAGCAGTCCGTATAGTGGCTCCGTCTAAATAATAATGTATAACATCTTCGTTGCCAATTGATAAAAGATACAAGATGGCTCTAAATGCACCTGTACAGAGAGTAAATATTCTTAGCTCTCCGTACTTCCTCGAGTCCAAGCTTCGCTTCACCCCAAATAACTTAAGAACACAATGACGGTGAGCTACCCGGCGGGTGGTGGTTGGAATACCCCTCTGATGGTCAAGTTATCACAGTTTTAGAGAGAGAGAAGACAAGAGAGAGAGAGAGCTGTGATAACCAGAAGTCTCAGTGTGTAAGGGTTCCGGACTTGTGTATGGAGGCCCCACACCATTTATATAGTTTCTGCGCTCATCTCTCTGTTCGTCCTTCCTTGGACGCGTGGATATGCTCCCTTTTGTCTTCTTCCATGTGTAAGTATAAATACTGCCAAACACTAAATGGCAAAACTGCCTAACGATATTGACGCGTACTAATGGCGGAATCTCTTTCCTGCAATCCAATCATGCTACGTAACAATTCCTGCTATGCTATATTCAGCATAGTGCTACAATCTGCCCTTAAGACTATGCTACTTGCCCGGTCCTGACAAAACTTTGAATAACGGCTCGACTGAGCTCACCAGTTCACAACGAACTTATGCTCGACTGAACCTGGTCTATCAAGGACAACTTTCGCCCAACACTTGATCAAATAATTCCCTTAGTCGACCGGATTAGGGCCTCAATCTAGATTATCTTCGATGGCTGAGCTAATAAACTAGCTCAGTCTTCCGCACTAATTCCATCTTCATCTGTCGAGGTGCTCGCCGCTTGATCTCGGTGCATGGCAGAATGGCCTAGCCCAATTTAGGACATTATCAAAGATACCTTGGTTCAATATCTGAGCTCAACAACTAGCTCGGTCCAAGCCCCAGACCTTGGGCCAACCCAATTGAACCGATCCGGAACCTCGGCCCAACCCATACTCAACCAAGACAGCCCGATCGTGTGACCCAAAGACGTGTCAAGTTGTGACTAGCTCGGCCCACCTGTTCAGTGCAAACTCCCCTCACAACACCCAAAGGTTAGGTTAGACATTTTAATAACAATTTTTTTTTATCCCTATAGTTTAGGCCATTTACACTTTACTCCTATCATTTAAAAATATTCACTTACTCTCTTATGATTTTGGACTAAAGTGCAACACCAACACTGTTAATGAAAAATGTAAAATGACCTTAATACCCTTCTATTTTTTTTCCTTTTCCTTTTTATTTTCTCATCCTCTCTTCTATTAAACAATTAATTTAATTTAATCACATAATTTTTCTAACTTCTTAACTCTATTTCTAATTTAATCTTATATTATATTATAAACAATATAATGTATAATATAATATATTTATTTATACTATTATATATGTGCACACCTAAATTTGTATTTTGAAACTTTATCTCTCTTTATACCAAATATTTTGTTATCTATAAAAAGAAAAAAACAACGAGGACTCTTATCAAGTGAGGTTACAATGAATATAGGGTTAATTACACTAATAGTCCCTATAGTTTGGGACTTGTGTCACTTTGATCCCTGACTTTTCAATTGTGACACATTTGACCCTGAATTTTGAATCTTGTTCCAAATAAGGACAATTGAAAATATTATTAGATTTTTCAAGGGTAAAATCGTCAATTTGATAAAATATAAACTAATTTGACAAAAATAAATGTCAAAAAAATATTTTTATTTTTTTTAAAATTATTTTTATCCACCAATGATAAAATTATGTAAAATTAATACAAATTACATGATTAATTTTTTTAAATTACTTTTACATGATCATCATCCAAACACATAATAAAAATTAATTTGGTAAAAAATAAAAAAATAAATGTCTAAAAGATTTATCAATTTTACATAATTTTGTTTTTAGTAGGTAGAAATAATTTTTTAAAAATTCAAAAATATTTGTTTGACATTTATTTTTGTCAAATTAGTTTATATTTTATCAAATTGACAAATTTACCCTTGAAAAATCTAATTATATATTCAATTGTCCTTATTTGAAAACAAGATTCAAAATTCAGGGTCAAATGTGTCACAATTGAAAAGTCAGGGACCAAAGTGACACAAGCCCCAAACTATAGGGACTGTTTGTGTAATTTGCCCATGAATATATATTAAATATTTTATTTTATGTTATTTATTTATTTAACTTGTACATGTATTACGTGTGTCAACTGTAAGTGTATATATATAGTACATACACACAAGGCCACACAAAGCGTTCTCCATTAATTCTAGGCCAATTCATATGTCCTCCATTAACCTGATTTCAATTTCAAATAGAAATGCCACACAATCTGAAGTCATACCTTGCCGTTGCTTCCCATCACCGGTGTTGCCCTCCTTCGCCACCTCCTACCCTCAAATCGACCATTTACGACTACGTCTCCCCCTCAAATGCACCATCCATCGTCACTTCCTTCACTACTTTTCTTCGTCGTTGCCGATCTACAGAGATGTCGATGTTGCGAGAGGAGTAGGGGTCCAACAACAGATCATGTACAGTTAGGGTTTTCAGAGTTAGGGTTAGATTTTAAGGAAGAAGATGATAGTGGAGAATATGAAGTTTTGGACAAATAGTTCTTTTTACATCATATTTAAACTTTTAAATTATTATTTTTCAATACATACTTTATCTTTCCGCACGTGTATGACAAATTTTATTAATTTAGATGGAATAAATATAAAGAACTAAAACCACAAGGGATATAAGTGGCTATTTGCAAATAATAGTGGAGTAAAGTGCAAATAGCCTAAATCACCAGGGGTAAAGAGGATTTTGTCTTTTTTTTTTTTTTTTTAAATATCATTTTACCCATTAATCAAATTATCAAAATAACCAAACTCTAACCCTAACTCCAAGCACCCCTTCTAGCTCTGATAGCCTTTCGACCATCACTTTTCAACTCTGGCCATTGGTTCGCAGAACCCCTTCCCTATTACCGGCCAACTACCTAGCTCCGATCAGACCCTCAACTTCGACAACCTCCTCCTATCTCTGATCAGTCCTTCACAACCTCTCTCACCAAGCCTTACCCTTCTTCGCCCTCCGACGCAATTCCCCAGCCTTTGTCTACTCTCTGGCATCACCCACTAGTCCCTCCCCAGTGTTTGCCATTGTAGTTGCATCACCGACAACCCCTTGCCTCTGCAACTCACAAAATACCCACCTCCTACCACCCTTGGTTCGCACAAATCCACTCCACCCTCACCTTCCTCTGCTCGCCTAACCTAGCCCCTATCTCTGCAACTCACGAAACCCTATATTTCAAATCTAGGGTTTCGGTGAAGAAAAATGAGGAGGAGGAGAAAAAGAAGGAGAAGAGAAGATGTGGGGGAGGTGAACGACCAAGAGGAGGAAGTGAGTATCGAAAGGCAGTGGCAGAGGAGGCTCGGCGGTGGTGATTGTTGCACAGGTGAGTGAAAAGTGTAACAATGTGATTAATTGAGTGTTTTGTGGTGTTCACAAAAAAAAAAAAAAAAAAAAAAAAAAAAAAATTAAAATTAAAATTCAAATTCAAAATTAGGGTTGGGATGTTGAAAATAATGAGGTGCCCAACCTAATTTTTAGGTGCATTTTAGAACCACCATATGATAAATTTTAAGATTTATTACAATTTCTATCCCTAAATTATCACCAAATTATTAGTCTTTAAACTATCGATTGAATCTAATAAATCTCTAAAGTATATATAAATTAAAGACTATTTAAGTACCCAAACTATCAATTAAATTTATTAAGTTTCTAAAATATTTAATTCAAATCTATTTAGTCCTTGAAATGATTACAAAAATAAAATGTATACCAATAAATATCATAAATTAGTAAAGACCCTACCTAGCTAGGATTTTATTCTAGAAAAATCTTAAATTTTTATTTGGTATTTTAAAATTATTTCATTTTGATGTGTGTTTAAATTAGTATCAGTTTGATTTTTAAGTATTTCCAATAAAATTATATGAGTATTAGATATATTGAAGAAAAACAATAAAATCATTTAAATAATAACACTTCGCTACAAATAATAATAGAAAAAATACATTTTGAGTTATAAAAAGAAATTAATTAGCGAAAAACTTAAGCAATCAATTAGAAATTAAAAACGAAATCCGGTATATAATATTAAATAAAAGCAAGCACGTAGTCATTATATAAGATAAGTAAGAAAATATTATAGATAATTATCCTTACCCTTATAAGGAAAATTCATCAGAAAAACTGATGCCCACTTTTCAAAGACAAAATAAAAATTTAAGATCTTTTTAAAATAAAATTTTAACTTGATATTTATGGGCTTATATTTTATTTTTATAATCCTTTTAGTACTAAATAGGTTTGAATTAAATATTTTAGAGATTATTAGATTCAATTGATAGTCTAGGGTCTAAATAGTTCTTGATTTATATACTTTAAGGACTTAATAGACTTAGTCAATAGTCCAGAGACTAAGTAAACAATTTGGTGATAATTTAAGGATAGAAATTGTAACAATTCCTAAATTTTATAACACACATTTTTTTGGGATGTGCACTATATGCCAAGCTATAACTTTTGTGGTATTTAATTATGATCTATTATGATATTAGTTATAACTTAATTATGATATCAAACTCTTATCCATAGGATTTGAACTCGAAATCTCACACCATAAAATAATAATACACAACCACTAGCACTACAACAAAATTGACTTTTCACGGCACCACATCCACGACATACAATGAATGCAAGCCGTAATTTCTCATTTTTACGACTTGCTTTTTTTGTATGTCGTAAATAATAGACTAACCACGACGTGTCTATTGTGCAGGCCGTTGATGGTAAAAATGATAATTTTTTTACGGCTTGCAATGCGTGCCGTAATTAATAAAACTTTCTACGACATACATATAGCATGCCGTTAATACATCAGTTATATACGACACGCATCCGCCAGTCATTAAAAATAAGTTACTTTTTATGACTTACTATGTAGGTCGTGAATGGTATGTCACTTTTTATGACTTACTATGTAGGTCACGAATGGTATCCCAAAATACTTCTGGCGCCAAACCCCAATTTTTTTGGCGCCACTTATAAAAAAAAAAAAAAATTTAATTTATTTTTTTATTATCAAACGGACTGATACAAATAAAAAAAAACAAAGAAAAAAAGAAACAAAAAGACACACAGTTTCTAAGAAGAGAGGGAGACCTAGGTGAAGGGGAAAGTTTTCTTCAAACACTTCTTCAATCAATTGAATCGGTAGAGATCCATTGACGCAGTCTGCTTCGACTGCTTCGACTTGGATTTGGCTTCAATTTGTAATCTGCTTCGACTACTTCGACTGCTTCGCCTGCTTCGACTTCGACTGGTAAGGCACTCTCTCTTCTCTTCCTTCTTCCTGAATAGCATCTATTAACCCTTGGTAAAATGATATTTTCTTAAAACTTTCCATTTTTGTAGAAATCCGATGGGGTTTGTTTCCTGCTCCCATGGAAGAGTATTTCTTGATTTACTCTAGTGTATGTTTGGGGCTTTTACATTGTTGTATGTGTTTTGCATTGGTTTTCTTTGTTTTCCCTCTGGGTCTTGTGTTGCTATGTACAGGATTTTTAGATAGAGTTAGACTGTAAGATTGATATGGAAACTGGCCAATGTTGTATCGATGGTTTTTCACCTCCGCTAGTTTTGCTAATACATTTCAGTTTGATTAAATCAACAGTCCGGTATAGGAATAAGGGGCGTTTGGTTTGCTGAAATGATTTTAGGCATGAATGGAAGGAGAGATTGGAATGGAATGAGATAGGAATAGCTATTCCCATTTCAAAGTTTGGTGAAATGCAGGAGTTAGGGATGGCAATTTGACATGTCCTGCCCTGGCACCGTATCTCCACTCTTAACTCGCCCAAATTTTTTCCTATCATGATAAGAAAATGAGTAGGAGATGGGATTTGGAGATGGGATTTGCTTCTCCCGCCTTGGTTTTTTCTGCCTTGTCTCGATTTTATTTATTAAATACTTTTTATGTGTATATATATATCTATATATAATTTGATTTGTTGAATATAATTAGGATAAAACACTAAAATATTTATATATTTCATAGTTTACATCTGTATATGTCAATTATATATATGTATATGTGTATATATATTTAACTCTCATTATTCATCAGAGTGCACATGCATTAGGAGGAACACTCTTCAGACTCCACAGGTCCAAAATATTGATATGTCATTCATATGCCTCATTGTTTACTTACAGAAGTTTGACTGTGCAACATGTGTAGAGTTGACAAAGACAATTCGAAAGCATGAATTCTCTTAATTACACTTATTTCAAATTTGTTTAAATTCTTTTGAATATATAAACAAATTAGAATTTCTTCTAAATCTAATTAAAATTGAGTTTGAATGAGTTGGACAATGGATACCACCACCACCATCACCACCAAGTCCATCAATGTCAGTCTCTATCGCCACCTCCACCACCAGTGTGTCACTCCTCCACTACCCTTGTCACCCCTCCACCACCATTAGAAAAGGAATTCAATAAAGTAAATGAATTAGACAGGTTAATTTGTCTAACTTGTACCTAATTCACCCATTCGGTTTATTAGATGGACGGTTTGAGTTATTCTATTGCATAGCTTGTTTTGATCTGCTTTAATCAACACATTTGTAACCTTTAAATACGTGACAACTATAAAGTTATGAGAACGAATATATTTTAAGAATTTGATTTCTCTCTAATTAGATTCAAAATGGACCTCACAGATCCAATAACACTAAATTGAAAAAAGAAGAAGTTTCGATCTATGATGGCTGACGATGATAGTCTTGCAGATTAAAGCAAATTTTGATGAACTTATGAACACTTTTTTTTATAATCTTAATGAATTAAGATATATATGCAGACATATATCTTTTGTCATTTTCTTGACAGCTGTAAAATATAATGTTCAAGATATTCCAAGAGGTCACGTGATTGCTCTAATGGTGAGATTCCATGAAAGAATTGATTACAGGAATGTATGTCCCAATTGCATGTTTATTAATTACTAGTCCAGAATGATTTTATTCAGATCTTGGGTTATATTATATATTTCACCATATTTAAATACTTCAAAGTTAGACCACATGTTAGGCCATTCACCATTTTCTAAGTACAAACCCATCCAGTGTGGTGGTGTCCAAAGGCTTATTTCTATTTCTAAGGGATTTGGTGATAGGATATTATTGAGTTCGAGTCTTATGGGTGTGAGATTCATATTGTCAAAATCTCAAATCATTAGTTTTTTACTACTATAGTCAAGTTTAAAAAATATTGTCATGGGTAGTGCCAATCGCCCCCCTCTCTACCTTTTATTACTTGGCAAAAGGTGAATAGTGCAATAATTGTGAATAACTATATACTTTCCGGTTGGATTTGGGGAAAAGAATGTTATTTTTTTCAAATGTGCAATCAACTGGATATGATTATGGGACATGCTTCACATTGTCAAATGTTGTGGGGGAAATTTTTGTTTTCTGCTTGTAAGTTACATGAGGACTGCACATGCATTTTTTTGAAGATGTAGGTGATTTCGTTGATTCATATTCTTGTATATAATTCCCATTAGTAAGGAAAAAATGCCTGAATTCATTTTTGCTGTCAGGTTTTCCTGTTTTTGGGTTACGGTCTATTTTTGTTTTATTTTTAATTTTAAAACGAGTCTGTGATACAGAATTTTTTCTCACACTGAAATTATTGTATTAGAAACCGTTTCCCTTTTCCAGGAGGAAAGAGAGGGGGAATGCATCTCATGTGTCCACTGGGAGAGAATCCATTTGCATGATGTTCTTCTTGGTTGTCTAGACACCAATATTGAGTGCACAAATTGTTCTTTGCCTTGGTACATTTACTTGTTCTGCAAGGTCTAATTGCTTAATTATCCTGTGTAAATATTGCATAGAATATTTGGTAATTTTTTGAATTCTAAGTATTTTTGGACACGATATGTCCAAACTGACGAGTGCCTGGGAATGATCTCATTCTGAGAGCTATGTCACCATTTTATCTCATTACATCCCTTTGAAATTTTTTATTTTATTTTATTTTTACACCCCGTGGCTGATAGATAGCCTTGGTATATGTGTAAAATGTATAAAAATATGTGAACACATGTATGGACAAATGCTTGAGAAGGGGATTGTTCAAGGTCGAAGCCTCACAAGAGTAGGATATTCTGTGTGTTCTTGATATAGGAACTAAGGGATGTTGGTCTGTCCAATTTTCATTGGAAAAGGATGTGGCCTACGAAGGCTCCAATGAAGGTTGCTTTTTTCCCTTTGACTGCCACTTGGGATGCTATTTTCAAGATTGATAACTTGAGATGCTGGGAAAAGTCCTCGTGGCCTGGTGTCAGCCAATTTTTGTTGCATGATGGAAGAGTTTGTTGCTTGTTGGAATAAAGGTTGAATTAAGAGTATGTGAGGAAAATGTGAGAGGTGGCCCCTTGTGCCTAATGTGGTGCATGTGGTGGGAGAGGAATAGAAGATGTTTCCAAGGGTTAGATGTTCCAGCTCATACGCTGTTAGGAGTTTTGTTGTCCACATTGCATTCTTGGATTTTGATTAAAATGCTTGTGTGTTTTCATTGGACTTTTGATTAGAATGCTTGCATTCTTGTCTATACTTGTGTATTTGGCCTGCACCCCCTTCCTTTTTTTGCAATTTTCATTTACTTATATATGGAAAAATATAATGCTTTAACATTTGTCATTTTCTTCTGCAGTTTCCTTGGAGAGAAGCCCAGGTTTTACCTGTTCAGTGGCATGCGGTGTGGCTTGGTCTTTTTGCATCAATAATAGCACCTTTTGGAGGTTTTTTCGCAAGTGGTTTTAAAAGAGCCTTCAAGATTAAGGTCTACTATTGTTTTTCATTCTATAAATTACTGTAGATGGCATTGAAGGTCACAGATGTTGATTCTATTTTTTAAATTTCTTTCTTGTTTCAGGATTTTGGTGATAGTATTCCTGGACATGGTGGAATGACTGATAGAATGGATTGCCAGGTAAGCTGTACAAAAGGTTGTATAATTTTTGTACTTGGGTGAGGATGGAATGTACTGCCAGGTGACATGCCAGAAAAGGAAAAAAAAAAAAATTATAATTGCTTGTCACGTACCCTTTTGGTTACGACTAATGAGCTTATTATTCCATGAATTTTTTATTTTGGAGAAAAAAATGTTATTCCATCTGGTCTAAGAAGATTGGCACGTTTTAAAAATAAACATCTAACAGAGATACATTACTAATCTTACGTATTTAACTTATTGAAGTTATGTTTCCCATACTATCTTCCCTATTTTGGTGCTAAATATGTGGGAGAGATTCTTTGGCCTTGAAGGGGCAATGTGAGAATACGATGACAGGAAAGACAAAATTCAATAAGAGGCCTCTCTTTGCCAGATCACAACACAAGTTCATCAATATACATTGTTTTGTGTTTTTCAATATTGTGACATCTTGTGGTATTAAAAACTAGGATACATTGTAGAGAATGAATGAAAAATAAGCATAAATAGTACAAGTAGGGAAAAAATTAACTAAGGTTTATGGATGGACTGAAAAACCATGAGTAAATTTCACGATGTTTGCACTAAGCTATTTTCAAGTCAAACTAAAAGAAGCAAATTGAGGAGCTTAGATTCTTCTTCTTCTTCTTTTTATTTTTTTATTTTTAAAATAAGGAAATAAATTTTAAGAAAAAGACACAAGGGGGTACAGTGTAAGTATACCAAGTCAAAACCTCTATGCAACTCAAGTACCTAGAGTGTCAACAAAATCCAAATATGTGTCGGGGGTGTTCATCCTTGACCCAAAGATCTATTTTTCCTTGATATAAATTGAGATCCACAAATCCTCAAAAGAACATCTATGCACTTCATGTCGAAGATACCACATTAGACACAACAGAGTGTCCATCCAAGCCTCCTACTTGCCTTCACTTTACCCCTTTCCAACCCTAATATAAATCCTACATGGTGGTTGGGAACGCCCAACAAATGTCAAACAAAGTCAACACCTACAACCATATCTCCCTAGCCACCCTAGATAGAATAAATTAAAAGATGATCCACAGAGTAGCTATCTATGAAGCACATATACTTTTAGAAGGGAGTCTTATCCATATCATACCTATGTTGGATACAAATACTCTCAGATACATAGTCGACACTTCTTAAACATATCCGATACTTGATATTATTTTTAATAACTATTGGATACTTTTCTTCGGACACTTTAGATCACATATTTGAACTATTATGAAATTGATATTATAATAATTTTTGCATAATATTAGAATATAATTGTTATAACTTATAATAAATACAAGAATACTTTTCAATATTTATTTATATATATATATATACCAATTAAGAAAAAAATGGGATTAAAGTAGTACTTTACTTTTTTTTTCAGAATTTATCGAATTAACATATCCTTAATGTGACATGCATGTTTTTATACGAAATCAGATTTTGACAATTAGATAAGCAATTAAATTTCTACAGCTGGATCCATGTTTCATTGGTAGTCATTCAAGGATCCATGTGGCGCAATTACAAGTGTGAACTATCAAGAAAAGTAAGAACTCTTGCTGCAGCAGGTAAAGGTCATTTAGCACGTAATATTGCCCTCACCAAACCTGATAAGATTGGAATGGATGAATGGAAGGCATTTGTGAAAAATCGACTTTCAAAAAGCTTCATTGTAAGTGTTTTTTCATAATAGTTTTATGTAGAAGCTCTTTTCTTTTCATAACAATTAAGATAAAGATTACAAATTCTTAAAAAATGTGGGCATTTCAAATGTTTACACTCAGGAAAAGAGTGAAAAATTCAAAGAGATGAGAGCAAAGCAGAAGGTGTTACACACGATGAGTAGAAAAGGCTATGCACGACTAGAGGAAGACATGGTAAGTTTGGCAATATAGACGACATTTATTTTGAAAGCATTTTGATTTTGTTGCTTCTAATTTTGTACTATGTTTTAATTTTTTTTATTTTTTATTTCTTTTCCAGAAAAATCAAAGCCAAGACCCAGATTCCATATCTAGAGTGGATGTTTGGATCAAAGGACATACAAGGCAGAAGGGGAAACCTATCAATGAAGTGCTTCAGGAAGCAGAGGTATGAATTAACTTAATATGTTATTAAAGCTTGTGATTTCATTCAATTCAATTGAAAGATTGTTGGCTGCTACTTTACAATTGCTTTACAATTGAAAGATTGCTGTCTGTTGTGCTGTTTTGTTTGGGTTGCTATTGCCATGCTGTTTTGTTTTGGTATGGATGTTGAACAAATTGCCAGTTTTTTTTTTTTTTTTTTTTTGGATATGTAGAGGTCTAGTTTGTCTTAAACAAAACCTATGAAGTTGTGCTTGTGATATTACTTCATTTTTTCAATTTGTTTGATAATTGCTTGTCTTATTGTGGTGAAGTAACTCAAAGGTGAGTTTTGTACCTATTTTTGTAGTTAGTGGAGTTGGTACGTCCTCTTCCTCTTTTTCTTCTTTGGATATAAGTACAAACTATGGATTTTGGGTTTTTGGATTTGATTAGAGAAGAAATATTAGTGTTGTTTTCTAGAGTTCGACACAGAGTTCTATTGCTTTGAAAGAATGTAAGAAATGTGAACAATTATGTTATTTCATTTTTTTAAATTATTATTATTATTTTTGGGGTTGAACTCATAGGGAGAAAAACAAACTACAACCTAGAATCACAAAACTAACTGGAAAATGTAGAAGGAAATAGCACTTTTGATGTTACATGTAATGTACATCTATACATTAGTTTCCAATTTATAGAGATTCAAGCCAAAATATCAATTTATTCAGAGACGAATTATATTAATTCATGTAAGTTTCATATATTTGTAAAGCCAAATACGATGAATATGTTGCAAAGACTTAGTAGCTAATTTTTAAGGAAACCCTAAAAATTAAAAGGGAGATTCAAAATTGGGAAATAATGTGGAAAATTGTTTATAGATGTTGTTGATGTTTGTGGTAGACTTGAACTTTAATGTTAGATAAAATAAAATAAAAAGAATTGCATAGAACATGTAAGCAATTAATCACGTGTACAAGCAATAATGGTTGGGCACATCATACAAAAGGAAAATGACATTCAAGGTGGTTCTTTTTTTTGTTGTCCTTACTGACAATTCATAGGATTTCATACCTATTTTGAAGTAACCAAAATGATACTGAAATTTTTTAGATGCATGTTCACGAGGGACTGTCTTAATAAAGAAACTACACAACCAGAACAAAATTCCTATGATATGACAATTTGTGTAGGCAAAAAAATATAAAATCCTAATTGCTGAGACAAAGATTGATGGGCTTCTTTTGCTTCCCTAATAGCATATTTTGTGTTTGGCCCAAAATAGAAGGTAGGTTTTAAGTACACAACGCATAATTGGGGGTGTACTGAATACTGTTGAATACTGAACATCTATCCTGCATTTGAAGAAGTTGTTGAAAGCATCTCAGGTTAGGCAAGATGGATACTTTTAAGAAAATCATAATAAAAAGAAGATTGGTCAAAAGTCATAGAATTTTCAATATCCTTTGGAGTGTCTGTCCCAGGGCGGTTTTAACTGAGAGAAGGATAACTTTATAATTTATTCTCAATGGGTTCTTCTCTGAGAACTTCATAAGCATGCCTTACTGACAGGTTCTATGGGCAGGATAGAAATTATAGGAGAAATGAATCCAAGACAGTAAAGAATTGTCACAAGTGGAGATTTCATTATCCTCTGGAACATATTCTTATAATTTGATAATTATAGCTGATGTTGTTTATTTCTTACATAAGTAACAATAAAACTTTACTTAACAAAACCATTCCGACTACTAAGTTGTTTTATATATTTATTTTTTCATTTTTTCCAATTGCCCATACTTTCAAGATCTTTTGTTAATTCATAGCTATCATGTTTTTTCTAACATAACCCTGAATGTGGTTATTCTTCGTTCCTACTGCCTTCAAGTTGAAACAAATTAATCCTTAGGGTGTCGTCATTGCTATTCAATGCAGGACGTTCTTAATTAACTCGCTAATCTTTATGTTATTGCCTAATTCTGCTAATGCTTTCATTTCTAAGTCTACCTTTGTTTATTCTCTTTTTAGCAACTCTCACTTGATGGACATCTAGCTTTTCAATTATCCTATGATGTCCTAAAGCAGGTCTAACCTGACATCCTTGTAAATGTTCCCTATGGTTTCATGGCTTCAACTATAACAGCACAAGAAATATCTTCTTCACTTCATCCTTCATGGATTAATTTTCGGGTTGGTTGTTCCATTGACCTTCTTATCAGGAATGATTGAAACCAAATACTGAAAATGTTCACTTTTTGGTAACGGCCTTAGAATTTCATTTTCTTCTTTTGACTCCTAGTTTTCCAAGTCTGCAATCTATATACTAAGTTTCTGTGTTCATACTAGAACCTTTTTAGCTCAAAGCATCTCACTCCATTGCTATGAAGTTTTCACCTATTTTTAGCTCAAACTTCAACTTCAAAGCATCTCTCCCTGTTGTTAATTAACTCCCTTGCTACCAAGCATCTCTCCCTGTTATTTGAGTAACAAAAATCACTTCATCTCATGTGTTATCTAATGTAAACCTGTTATTGATGCAGAAAGATACAGTTATCAGAAACTTTGATGCAGCTCTGTTGTGGTTAAATATGCACTCGCATTCTTAACTAAGAATGGAGTGGATTAGTTAGGTCAGTGTTCAGCCTTATTCGGGTTCCATTTGGTTAAGGTCAATCTACTATTAAGCAAATTTTTGTTGCAGTTCTGGTGGACCAAACCATATTAAAACTTAAAAGTGAATTGAGAAAGATCTTTAAAAGGAAAATTACAGATTGTCATGCTAGTCAAGGTTTAACAGTTGAATTTCTTTGGCAACAGATCTTAACTTGGTAAAAAACTTTGATTGGTTATCTTGTGTGTTATGGTTTGAATGATGGTGCTCTATCGCACAGGCTTTACGACCAATAGAATATTTGGCTCATGTAAATGTAGTTTTTGCACTTGCAAGTATTAATCAATTTTAGAGGCTTCATGTGCTTAATTTTTAAGGAAACCCTCATAGGTGAGTTTTGCACTTGTTTTTGTAGTTAGCAGACTTGGGTTCCTTATCATAAATGTTATATATTGCAGAATAAGGTTCAAGAGCTTCACAAGCCTTCTACAGAAGAAGGGTCAATGTCTATCAAAGATGATGCAATTGTTCAAGCGTTTGGTCCAGAACTTCGTGGTAGTGTAAGAGGGCTTGGATTTGGAGCATTGCCATCGAAAGTTGATGCACAAGCATACCAGAATCAAAATATGAGACAACTAAATGAAAAATTGCTACTATTAGAACAAGAACTCCGGGAGATGAAAGCTGAAATGTTAAAAGGAAAAAGGCAAAATGAGGTAAAAAAAAAAAAATGAACAATGTCACAATATGAGGTTAAATTTATCTTCCTATAAAATTTAATTGTTTTTTAACTTTAGTACTTCCCATCTTAGATATAAGGATATTTCACAAAGTTTGTAAAAATAAAAAATTGATTAATACTTGCAAGAGCCAAGCAAAGGGGCAAATGGACACTCACATGAAGAAACTCAGGTAAACTTGCACATTTGATATGCTTGTGCTTTTGCTTGCTTGCTTTTCTACTCAAGCTTGTCATTTTGCATATGGATTACATTAAAGATTCTAAATTTAAGTAAACAAATGCTTTTTGCCATTGTATTATGATATTTTTAGGGTGAGGAAAATGGTAGAGGTGAACATAGGGTGCATGGAGGTGGTGAATGTAGGATGCACTCACAACAAAATATTTGGGTAAATTTTGTATGGCATTATTAATTTACTCATTTTCATTTTTTTCGTGCTTCTACTTTTGTTTGCTTGTTTGTTTTTCTACTCAAGAGCTTTTATCAAACTTTCATATTTGGAAAAACAAATATAACTTGATATTGTATTACATTTTTTTAGGGTGATGAAAACAATGAAGACGATGAAGATATTTGGGTAAATTTTATATGACATTAATAATAACTTTAATTTTATCTTTAATTCATTAGCTTATCTTATGTATTGCTTTTATGGTAGTTGCATGACGCAAATGAAACTGGAAATGGTGGATCCTTGGACAATGCCAAATACAAATTGTTGAATTGGGATGGAACAAAGGTGGTGGTTGCGGAAGGCACAATTGCATCAACAAATTCTAAAGCATTGGTACATCACGTGCCTCTCGGTCCTGGGTGTTGGAAAGTATGGGTTAACCATGTCATAGTCAATGCGCCATTGTTTCGCCCTAATCGTGAGATGTTTGTGCTTGAAGATGCTATTGGAAGCACTGTTGCTTGGCCAACCCATTTCATTAGCTTTGATTTTGAGTAGAACTAACATCTATGGATAGTTTTTGAGGACTTTGATGAATAGATTTCTATAATTTTTGAATAGTTTTGGGTAATATTTACAAACTTATATATGTATAGTTTTGGATGGTTTATAACTTTTTGGATAATTTAGAACTTAAGGATTATATATGTATAGTTTTGGATGGTTTATAACTTTTTGGATAATTTAGAACTTAAGGATAGTCCTTTTGGATGTTTTTGAACTTGCAGTCAGGTTTTGGATGTTTGGAATGAATATATTGATAATTTTTGAATGTTTATAATATATATAGTTTATTTTTGATGGTTGAAATAATATTGTCGTGGTTGATTAATATTTTGTGAAGCTTGTTTATACAGCAAGCAAATTAGGTCATTATATGAAATATTCCACAGCGTTTCATGTATGTCGTGGTATGTTTTACTTATCTACGGCAGGCTGAGCAAGTTGTTGTATTATATATTTTACGGCGCACAATCAGTGTCGTTATTTGTCCCACCAAATAACGGCATGCAAAAGTAGTCGTAGAAAAAGTAACAACGACACACAAAATTTGCCGTTAAATGGTTTTTAACGGCATACTGTAGCATGTCGTAGAAAAAGTATCAACGACGCACAAAATCTGCAGTTAAATAGTTTTTAACGGCGTACTACAGCATGTCGTAAAAAAGGTATCAACGACGCACAAAATCTGTCGTTAAATAGTTTTTAACGGCGTGCAAAGCATGTCATTAAAAGTGAACAACTTTCCATGACTGGTCATAATATGACGTGCCGTTGCACGTCGTAAAAGGGTTTTTACGACATGCATTGCGCGTCGTAAAAACCTTTTTTTTCTTGTAGTGTAGGCTAAAGGAAGGAAGCATAACTAAATGAATTTATAAAACATGTCATATGCCTAGGATTACAAACGAGCCGAGCTAAGCCGAGACGAGACGAACCGAGCTTTACCCTCTGTTTGGGAAGTGGGTTTGGGTGGTTTGAGACTATTTTAGCCACAAAAAAGAAAATAAGCTTTTTAGCCTAATAAAAAAAAACATCACATCTAACGCATAATCATTACATTCTCTCTCACAAAAAAGTTAAAAAAGTCAAAAAAGCCAAAAGCCCTTCCCAAACCAGGTTTTTTAGCCCTAGGCTAAAATAGCCAAAAAAGTCAAAAAGCCAATTCACTTTCCAAACCAAGCCTTAGTATGTTTGGGCTTTATTTATTAAGATTTTCACGAGTTCGAGCTTGAGTTCAATAAGAATTTAACGAACTGAGTTCGAGCCAAGTTAGTTTAGGTTTAACTCAAGTTCAAGTCTGTTCACGAGCCTTAACAAGTCAAAAAAATTATAAATTCATACTTGCGTATGAAACTAAAGTTAAAATTGAAACTTTGATTATACAATTATATATATAAGGATACTAAAAGAAAAGTCAATATTTTACCAAAATAATAAAATCTACCACTGCTATTATATAAATGTATTATCTATAGTTGGCTATTATTTATATTTATATTTTTTAAATATATAGATAACATATTTATGTTATTTTTAAAATTTTTATACATACTTTTATATTATTTAATATATAAATAATAAATGTTAAATGGGCGGAGCTAATGAGTCGAGTCTCAGTATGTTTGAACTTATTTATTAAAATTTGAATAAGCTCAAGCTCGAACGCAAAAAAAAAAAATAAAAAAATAAAATAAAAATAAATAAATAACGAATTGAGATTGAACGAGTCCTTACTGAGCCGACTTCGAACCTGTTCACGAACAATTTTATTCATTTATAACCCTACATACCCTACATATGCCTATGAATTTAAAAACACAACACCAAACTCCTCACTCATTATAAAGTCATTTGTCATATAGGTGAAAAAATTAATATTGTCATCTATTGTATACTAAAATCTTTGTGTCTTCACATTGGGTTTCGTTTTTGTCCTTTTAACCTTACTAAAGAGGAGTCAATATAATTATACTAAAATTATGAGACTTGCTCTAGTTTTTAAAAATCTTAGGGGAGGTTAATGTAATTTATTTTTATTTTAATTATAATTCTTCCAAAAAAATCTTTAATGAATAACATATCATATTTCAATCTCCAATATAATAAGGGGAAATAACTAATAAATCCTACTTTTTTTTAAAGAAAAATCATTAAGTCTAATTAATTTTTTATTAGGACAATTCAATCTATTTTAAATGAACTGTTGCTAATTAGTTCAAAACTACATTAAAATACCATACTTTCTTTCACTTTTAGCCTTTGAATAATGCTATATGCACCAATTGGTATACTAACTAGTATATCAATTCATGATGTGATATAATTTAAGAGATTTTTGATATTTGTAATGTTATTAATAAGTGAGGTCAATAATAAGGTCATAACTAGTGTTGGTACACTAGTTAGTACACTAATTGCTGCATCTAGCACCACTGTTATCCTTTCCCATGGATATTAATTACACTTCTATTCACAATTTATTAATCAACTTTAGTACAAAATCATAAATAGGATCTCAAAAATTATAAACAAGATCATTCACTCTGTTTGGTTTTAAATAGTTTTTCTGAATTTTCAATTTGTATATATTTTTTTGGGTGAACCTTTTCAATATTTTAGTCAATTTTTTTTAGATGTACTGAATTTAGATATTCAAAAAGTAAAATAATTTTAAAAAATTGAAGAAAATTATAGTAAATAAAAAAATATACAAAAATGTATTAAATTTTTTGTATTTTTTGATACTTAGTAAAATTTTTAAGATTTTTCACAAATTTTATAGTTTTTAAGTATATCTAGATTAATTGGATCTAAAAAATTTAAAAAACATAACTAAAATATTAAAAAAATTACAAAATCGAAAAATAACACAGACCAAAAACTCATGAAAAATTATTTTTGAAAATTCAAAACCAAATAGAATGATTAACATTTGGACTTGTAGATCTGTACGTAATACAACAAAAAAAAGTTAATAATGACAAAATTAGAATACAACTGAAATTGCATAGAGTCTGGCACACCATAATAATATTTTGTTTTAGCAATCACCTCATTAAAGGAAATTTTCAATTAAAAAAATGAAAAAAAAAAACAAAAAACAAAAAACAAAAAAAAACTAAAAGAACCATCAAGGGAAATATTTCCTTAAATATTGATTCTCTTAAATCTTATCTTACTAGGGGGTGTAAGAGGAATATAAAAAACTATGGTACCGTTTGGTTTAGTTTTAAAATTAATATTTAGATCAAAACAAAAAATATATATGTTTAATTTACCAATTTTCAAAAGGGTCCAGCTTATTTTATGTTGAGATCAAGACTGGACCCCTCCAGTCCGACCCATGGGCCCATTTGTGGGTTCCGTTTTGATAATCCGAACTGTTTAACGTATAGAATCCCTGTAAAAAATCACGTTGATCGGATATCAATAGTTATTTGATCGGATCAAATTTTTGTCAACCGTTTATTTTTTCACCGTCCGTTTTTTTTAATACAAATCTGATACGATCAAATAGCTATCGATATCTGATCAACGTGATTTTTTAGATGGATATAGTACTCAACAAGTTCTACACATTGAACGGTTTGGATTATCGAAACAGGGCGCAAAAATGAGCCCATGGCCCAGACTGGACGGGTTTAGTCTTGATCTCAACATGAGACAAGCTGGACCATTTTCAAAACTCTTTTCAATTTTTTTTTTCTCTGTCCTCTCTCCTTTTGTTATTAATAAATCAATCAATCACTTCTTTTCTCTCTTTTCTCATTCTTTCAGAATTAATCAAATTTCTTCTCACATTCATCTATTTAATTAAAAAAAAAAAAAAACTACAAATCATTCCAAATTATTTTCAAAACTCATAACCAAACAAATTTATAATTTTTAAAACTGTTTTCAACAACCTATTTTTCAAAATGCAACTCAAAATTCAAAATTATTTTTAAAAACTAAACCAAACGGAATCTATGACTTTTGTGGGAGTGTTTTATCCAAAAGAGTACTAAATTATTCTAATAGAAAATTAAGGACTAAATGGTTTTCTTTAAGAAAAGTAGGACTATTTAATTTTTCTTTAAGACCTATATACTTTTTCATTTCTTTTATCTTTTTGTTTCAAATTTGGCAACTAGAAAAAAAGTCAATTTGTTGGTTTTTTTTTTTTTTGTTTTTTTTTTGAAAAAATGTGTAAAAACGTAAAGAGGTGATATGATCAAAATAAACTAATAAACTGACTTTTTTTTCTTCTTCTAATTGTCAAAATACATTATGCTCTAGCTTTTTTTATACTCTCGACAAATGTAATTTTTCAGTGCATTAATAACAAAAAGTAAATGAGATTTATGAGCATGAAATCAAAATAAAAGTGATGAAAGTGTTTAGTCTCATTAGTCCAATTAAATCCATGAGCAAATTTTTTTCCCACTTACTTGGTACAATAATATATTTTGAATAACTTTACATAGTATTATTTTCAAAACATTTATTTGACATAACAATTTAAATTTCAAAACTTTTACAAAAATCTCTAAGATGCTTAGTTTATCTTTTTGGGGAAATTACATAAAAAAAATGTACGAATTGACCATTGTAGCAAAAATAAATTATGAGTTTTTAATTTTATCATTTTAAACTATAATATTTTGATTTGTTTTCAATTTAAATCATTTATTTATTTAAGTAAAATGGACAGAAAAATAATATTTTAGTTATTGAACTTAGATATATTTTTCCCGTTAATTTTACATAATGAAAATAGACAAATAGTTGAGATTGAAAATAAATCAAAAGATTATAATTTAAATTGATAAAATTTAAAATTCAGAATTTATTTTGTTAAAAGGGTTAAACTTTGTGCCCCATATTTTTTTTTTCTATTAAATAATAGTGTATTACCTTCTTTATAAATACATCAACGTTTAATAATCTAATCCAATATACAAGTACACTTGATTTAATGATTCATGTCATAATCTCATATTAGGGTTGTCGATTTAGCACAAAATTGGCACCAAAAACAGGTAAGAGTTTTAAGAATCTAGCTTTATTATTCCTAAAAGTGAAAATTATATTATAAAAAATATTAGAAGATCAATTCCTATTGTCACTAAAAGATAGCTCCAAATAAAATAAATAAATAAAATAAAAAAATTGGTAGCAAAATTTTGAAATTATAGCTAATAAAAATAGTATCATGCCAAAAAAGTTTTTTTTTTAGGCAAAAAAATTGATCTCAAAAGACTAGTAATTCGTCACTAATTGTCCAAATTTATCGCTGAAATTAAATAATTATATTTTTGGTAATTAAAATATTTCATCCTAAAAATGATTTTCTTCTTAAATTTTTACTCTAAAACCTAAATTTGTTATATTGGTTAGACTTAGATCTAACCTAGTTAACCATTATAAATATGAAAAAGTGGTACAAGCCTTGTTGAATTGCGAACAGATAGCTTAGTTGTATTTTTTTTTCTTAGTGGCATTTTTTAAAATTTTAGGTGAATATACAAATACTTTATGATATTGATACCATAAAGTGTCATAATCAAATCACTTTGTTTCATAATTTAATGGATCATATAACTAAACAATTTTGAAGAACCAAAGACCTCTTTGGTCATAATCAAAATTACAATTACAATAGATCATAATTGAATCATAACTAATAACATAATGTGTCATAACCAACCAAGCACCACTTGAGACATGACCAAAGGTCTCTTCGGTCATAATTAAAACAACAACTACAATATGTCATAATTATACCACAATGAGTCATACAAAGTCATAATCAACCCCTCAATATGGCTGTTTGTTATAACTTCTAGGAGGTGATTATAATTTATTTTAATTTAGAGTCTATGTCAAAATGTTTGGTATAACTTCTGTTTATAACTTATTAGACAGAAATAACTTAAATAAACAAAAAAATCTAATTATTTGAAAGTTCAGGAAGGGTTGATTTTAATTTATATTTTCTGATTATTAACTTTTAACTTAAAAAAAACTCCACTAAACAAGGCCAATAAGTCATATCTAAAAACCACAAAAATTATAATCAGAACATACGATATACATCTTTAATTAATGGGTATGTTATAGAATTTCCCCTTTTTGAAGATATAGTATTCATCTCTACATGGGCTGTTGTTTGAGTCTTGTGGCGATACCATGGCGTTGGGGAATCTACTTGGGAACAAGAGTCAGAGATTTGTTCTTGATTTCCTAAATTATTTGCATCTTAATTGTCTTTTCAAGTAGCTGTTCTTGTTTTCCTTAGCTCTTTGATTTCAACGACAAAATTTCTTAAGGTAAGTACGCTATAAAGAACAAGTTAACTTAAACTTTTAAATAATGTAATTGAGTTTGTGTTTCATAATTTAATTTCAATTTAGACTCTAGTTGAGTTAATTTCTTATGGGAGTTTGTTCGTTGAGTTAATTTGCTAATGTTGTATTTGGATGGTAGATTTAAGAAGGGATTTAGAAAGACTTTCCAAATCTCCTAATGAAACACAATGCAAGTGATTTCTACATGCATCAAATTAAGTTTTGCACTGGATGGAATAGAAATTGCCATTTCATTTTACAAAGGTCCAACACATCATAAATATTTAAAACCTATGGTTTTTAACTATCAAGTCATGATACCTTCCAGAAAAAATTTGCGATATGTAATGCATACTGTATGTAACCTTATCACAAAATTACATAAGTTTTTATAAACTTACATAAGTGATCTTACAGAAACGTGCAAATTTAATATAAATTCTCATAAGTCTTAAGTTTTCACGAACTTACGCGAATTTGTATTCAACTTACGTATTTTTGTAAGATCACTTATGTAAATTCGTGAAAATTTACATAATTTTGAACTTACATGAATTTGTATTCAACTTATGCATTTTGTGAGATCATTTTTATAAGTGTGTGAAAATTTATGTAATTTTGTGGTATAGTTGCATAGCATTTCCTGAAGTTTTAAAACTTCACTTAATTATTTTTGAATTTTGCGTATATAATAGTTGAATTATCAAGTCATAAATAATTGCTTATGTGTGCAATAAAGAATATACAATTATTTCAACAATGATTCATCCCACTAATTTGGGAGCACTAATGGACCACTAATGAGGTGGAAATTTCAAAAAAAAAAAAAAAAAAAAACACACACACACAAGAGCAAAACATCCCATCATGTGGGACCCACACCACTTTAGAGCTATTAGTGTTCCTCTTTTTAGTGGTCTCACTCATTTTTGCAATTATTTTTAGGCAAATCTTATGGGTGTGTACTATATGTAAGTTATGTCATTTGTGAGTTTGGTCGTCACAAATGGTATAACTCAATACTATGGGAGTCATAACTAAAAAAAAATATTGAGTTATAACCAAACATCACATGAGATACAACTAAACAGCTCTTGGATCATAACTAAAATAATATCATAACTAATATCACAATGTATCATAACTAACAACATAGCAAGTCATAACCAAAGGTGCATATGATACACACCCTAAAGGAAGTGTGTGTACCATGAAAATTTCCTTATTTTTAACATTGTTAATCAATGTCCTTAAAGTGCTCGTTAATCAAACCCTATAAACAAAACCAGACAAAGTAAAAAGATTTATTTAAGGCTAAAATATAAAATGCTCCTGCATTATGTCTCCAAATATATGGACCTCAATAATTATATTTCACAGGCAACATTGCTAATCCAATATAAATAAAGTGACAAATAACAAAACAGCGAGTTAAAGTTGACTTACAGAATTCTGTACCTCAATTTGTGACTCCTGCAACGATATCAAATTCATATTGTGATTAACATGTAAACTCTCAAAAGTTAATAAAAATTAAAGAAAAAAGGAATTTTTTTTCTTTTGCATTGTGGCTTCAATGAATGTGAGCTTACCAGTAGTAGCTTGAGATTGCTTGACAATAAAGATGAATGATGATATGGTGCTCCATATGGGAAGTCCTTACCTTTATATATAGAAACAAGGTGTATTATTGAAGTATAAAAAGAAAAGCAGAGAACAAATTACTCACTTGCAATCTAGTTTAGAAAAAAGCATAAATTACTTGCTTGCAATTTAATTTAGAAAAATCAGATTGGAACGTGTTGTTGGACTCGTGAGGGCTCACCATGGATTCCGTTTCGATAATACGAACCGTTCAATGTGTAGAACTCGTCGAGTACTATATCCTTATAAAAGTTCACGTTGATCGGATATTGATAATTATTTGATTGGATCAAATTTTTGTCAACCGTTTATTTTTTTACTGTCAATTTTTTTATTCAAAACTGATTTGATCACGTAATTTCCGTTACCCGATCAACTTGATGTTTTATAGGGATAATGTACTTGACGAACCCTACAATATGAACGGTTTGAATCATTGAAGTAGAATCCAAAAGTGAGCCCACGGATTGAATTGGATAGCCTAATCTTGATTTCTAATTGGAGACAAGCTGAACTCTTTAGAAAAAGACAGAATAAAGTACTTCCTTGCAATCTAGTTTTGAAAAAGAGAACAATTCAATACTTGCTTGCAATTTGGTTCCTTACATTCATAAATAGGAAACAAAATGTGTCAAAGAACCCAAAAATTATGAAAAAGGAACAAATTACTTGCTTGCCATGTGGTTTTAGAAATCAAAAGTTGGAATCCTTCACTGGGTAATATTAGGGGGTGTAATTTTGGCCCGGCCCGGCCTGGCCCGGTTCATGTTGGGCCTTGTAGGCTCTCTCCAAAAATCAGGACGGAACGGCCCATGAGCCAGAAAACTAGGCCCAGGCCCAAGGGTATTTCGGTTTTGGACAAGCAAGTGTGCTGGGCCTTAGAACGGGCCGTTGGGCCTGGGCCTGGGCTCGGGTTTTGGGCGGGCTTAGGCGGGCTTAAACAATTTTTTTAAATTTTTTCCATCAAAATTTTATTATTTTTCATTAAAAATAACATTGGGTCTTGGGTAGGGGGATTTGGTCATAGTCCCCTCACTATCTAATTTCTCTTTCAAAAGGACAAGAATTATATAAGTACTTTCAAAACCTCCTGATATTTTAAAACTTGTTTCTTTTACTATATTACCCTCATATCTATCAGCTCTCCTATTAAGACATTTTCACTATGTATTTCAGAGTAAAATTTTACTCTGTATGAAAGTAAAATTTTACTCTCTGAAACTAAAGTAAAATTTTACTCTGTATGAAAGTAAAATTTTACTCTCTGAAACTAAAGTAAAATTTTACTCTGTATGAAAGTAAAATTTTACTCTGAATGAGAGTAAAATTTTACACTCTGAAATTGAAAGTAAAATTTTACTCTGAAAAATAAGTAAATTATGAGACTCTAAAGCTAAAAGTAAAATTTTACTCTGTATAAAAGTAAAATTTTACTCTGGTTCTGTCAAATGAAAAAAACAGAGCAATAGAACCAGAGTAAAATTTTACTCTGATTCTATCAAATGAAATTTGATGTTTATTCTGAAAAATCGATGGAACTTTGAGCTTTGAGCTTTGAGCTTTGAATCAGGCCTATAATCCTTGAATCAATCGATGTATACTCTGAAAAACATTGAATCATGCCTATAATCCTTGAATCAGGCCTATAATCTGAAAATTTTAAAGAAATCTCAATTTTTCATACCCCGGTTCTTCAGATTTTTCAGATTTTACAGATTTTTCAGATTTTTGAAATTTTGAGCTTTCAAAAATCTTGAGATTTTTCATACACACAGATTTTTTAGATTTTACTTTAAATCTTTGAGCTTTTGAGTTCGAATTAAATGGACCGATCTATGCAATCATTCAAATCTCCGATCTTAAAGACTCAAAACAAACATATATATAGATTACAGATCGGAATATGTAGATATATATATATATATTCGAATTCAAATCTCAAAACACATATATATTCGAATTCAAATCTCAAAACACACAAACACACACATATATACAAATATATATATATATATATATATGTATCAGCGCGATTTGCAAGTTCTCCACAGCTCCGGCCATGGAGGAAGCTAGGGTTAGAAGAGAGAAACGAGATAGAAGATGAGCAGTTGAAGGAGAGTTGAAGGAGGAGAGTTGAGAAGATGCGGAGAGAGATTGTCGGAGCTTAGGAATGACACAGCTCCAGCCATGGAGGAAGTTAGGGTTAGAAGTGAGAGACGAGAGAGAAGATAAATTTTGTATCTGGATTGTGTATATGTGAGGGTATAATAGTCTGATAAAATATTTAAATAATAAATTTTGTTCTTTATGCAAGATTTTATAATTATGAGGGGGTTTAGAAAGTATAATTTTTTTCTTAGTCCTTCTAACAATGAAAGGAAGGTAAAGGGGGGTTTATAGCCAAATTTCCCTCTTGGGTAGGCTGGGTGGGCCAAGCTAGGTTGGGATTCAAAACGATGGCCCAAGCCCAAGCCCAAGGCCTCGGGCTGGGCTTGGACCTGGGCCTAAACGGGCCGAGCCCACCTCAGATCGCGGGCGGACTTCGGGCTGCCCACCAGCCATTGGCCATTTTTACACTGATATATAGCTAACATGGAGATCTTTTGGTTATTTAAATGTATATGGGTTTTTTAATGTTTGGTTACAAGTTTTCCTATTATTATTTTTTAGAAAAAAAACTTTTCATCTTCAAAAGAAAAAAGAAGAATTAATTTTTTTTAAAAAAAAATGAAAAAGTGCTGGACTCATCATGATTGAACAGAAGGCTTATCGAATTTGTAACCGATTATCATTAATTTTTATAGGATTCTAAAGTATATGAGCTCATGCACTATGCAATTGTTGTTTCAAACGTAAAATGGAATAATTGCCAAGACTGAAGGCATTTATTTAATCAAATGGATTCTGCGAGAACAATGTTCTTTGAAACGAAATGAGACAGTAGTAAGTTTGGAAATTTTATAATACACACTACTAAAAAGAGGTGTATTATATGGTCAGTTATAATTTTTGTAATAATTTGTGTCTGTGCTATTTGTTATGACTTAATTATAATTTAGGACAAACTTCACTCTACCCTTATGGTTTGGGATGGGTGCGGTTTATCCTCCTGATATTTAAAAATAACCACATAATCCTCATATGATTTTTGGATCAAAACGCACTGTCAATTTTTTCATCTAAATTAATAGAATGTGAGGATCACACATCTAAAACGAGAGTAAGTGAATTTTTAAGAGTATTCATCTTCAAATTTACAAAAAATACCATTCTTCTTCCTTCTTCTTTCTCTAATATTTCGCTCTCTATTCACTTCCGCTCGCCTTCCCCATACCAACATCCCTTTCCTCTTCCTTTTAACTTGCCAAACCACCTCCCCACCCCAAACCACTGATCCACACAAACTTTTCATCAAGAGTAACACATGTACAATCTGTACATATATATCCTTGGGCTAAACTCGTAAATGCATATATATATACATAATCTGTATATAATTCGTATTTTTTATATATTCTGTATATAAATGCATTAATCTGTATTTAATTATCAGTTTTAAGAATAGTGGATTGATTGAGGTGATTGATTAGTGGTGACTGATTAACAATGGTGGATTATCTGGGACTTCACAGTTGTGCATTCAAGTAATGGTTGTTGACATTGTTGTGGTGGGTTGCAGATGAGGGTTTGGAAGCTTGTAATTTGAGAGAATATGAGTGTTTGGGGAGAAAATAGAGACAATAAAGAAGAAAAATCTAATAATACCCTCTTACCCTGAAAATCAAAGGCTAAGGGCATATCTTTATCAAATAGAGACCCACAATACTTTCAATCACTCTTTCTTACCCCTAGTTTATTCTGACCCAAAAACACTTGTTTAATGCAAGAAATTCAAGAAACCCACTTCACCACCCACATGAAATTGCTCTTCTCTTCTGCATTTACATATACATGTGTATATATGTATCTATTTCTTTGCTATATAAATATTTATTTTTCTTGAAAGTGGGTTTGGTTGTGGCTTTGTGGCTTTCTTGTTCTTCTTTTCTGTTCTCTTCTCTGTTTTAGATTTTTTTTTAATCAATAGATCTTAGGTCATCTCCAATGGTGCATCAGATTAAGCATCAAATTCAAATTTGATGAAAAAAGTCCCTTTTTCTCTCTCCAATGGTTTCACCAAATTAATATCAAACTGAGAACAAATCAAAACTTTCATCAAACTGAGGATAAGCGCGAGATTTCAGTATTTCACTGTGCTGTAACGTTGGGGTGGGCCAATCGGTCAACCAATCGGATGTCAGGCCGGTTGACCCACCGGTCGATCGGCTCCCTCAATCTGCGAACTGGTTTATTTATTTTCTGGAACAGGTGCGAACTGGTTTATTTTGTGGAATAGGTTCAAATTGGTAGGTTGTTTTGTGGACTAGGAATAAATTGAAAGGTGATATAAATTTAAATTCCCATGAAAATGAAAATGAAAAAGTTACATCCTATATACATATTTTGAGTTCAGAACTAGCCGTTCTGCATCAGCTATTCCAATAATTACCGTTGGGTTGACAGAGTATTTTGAAATCTTATCGTTGCTGCTGTTCTCTATAAAATATATCTGTTTGATAATACCATGCTATGAATTTCAGTTGGGTTGACAGAGTATTTCAGTTTGATAATAGTATTATATTTTGTTGTAGACATGCTATGAATTTTTTTAGTTTTGTGTCATAAATTTTTTTTCTAGTGAGCTTCAGTTTATATTATCTGATTCTGAGATTGACTGTATATCATTTCAATATTTTTCACTATCTAAGTTAGATATTGTATCCTACTGAATTTGCTTCAAACTATGGAAGATTTTGAAATGTTTGAGGAATCACAAATGTTGGAGCACAATACTTATATTAATTTTATTTCGAAAACTTCACAAGAGCAGAACACTGATAATCATTTTATTTCAGAAACTTTTCGTGTTTTTCATGGTAAAGCATTCACAATTATAGAAGATGAAACTTTATGTAGATCTTGGTTGGTAGTCTCTCAAGATCCCATTACTGGTAATAGTCAGACTATGGCTATGTTTTGGGAACGAGACCTTGTTTATTTTAATTCATAATTGAGCGGTGAATCAAATCGAAACCGTATTTCTTTGTCTCACCGTTGGTTTGGCATGCAAAAGGCAATTAATAAATTCTGTGATTTTTTTGAACAAATTCAATTGAGGCAACAAAATGGAACAACTGAGGCAGATATGGTAAAATTCCTTTCTGTTATTAAATATCAATTTTCTTTTGCAATGTATACTTGTTATTGAAATTTTTGTAATTTTGTTTTTGTAGGTCGCTGAAGCGAAGTGGATGTATCATGCAATACAGAAAAAACACTTCACATTTGATATATGTTGGGATATTTTGCGCCGAAGTTGTAAGTGTGATGAATTTCGAAAACAACCCATGTTCGAATCCACCAACTAAATATGAGGCTTTTCAACCCAACCAGAATAATGCGGTGTATGAACAACCAACTAATACATCAACACGATCAACTGGTACTAAGGCAGCGAAAGAGAAGTTGAAGAATCAAGCAACTCACGATAATAGATTTGATGAAATGGCAGCCAACCAATCCAAAATTGTTGAAGCGTTATCAACTATCTCCGCTAGAACCGTTGAGCAAGATGCACAAAAGGCGATAGACCGTGAACAGAAGGCTGCAGAGCGTCAAAGAAGGGCCGAGGATAGGGAGGAATAACTAAAACTCCTATCTATGATGAATGAAAGAGAACAACGAAATGAAGATCATAAAATGATATCAATGGACATGACATTTTTAAATCCTATGCAAATGGCGTACTACGAAGATCTTCAACGACAGATCTTATTTCGAACAACTAATAGATTGCCTTGATTGTTTCTGTGTTGGTGGATCGTATTGGTTTTCTTATTTAAAAATATTAATAGTGGATTGTATTGGTTGTATTGGAATTATTTGTATTCATTGTTTTTTTATAACATATAATTGTATTGATTTCATTTTAACATGCTCATAAATATGTGGTTGGTACAACATTTTAATTATTGACAACATTCTGTGCTTGGTACAACATGGTCATGCTATTTGAAGAATGAATTCCAGGTCTCATGTCTCGAATTCGGATCCTCAGCCGCCCTTCCCGGCCGCCCTTTCAGCAGCCCTCCAAAACGACGTCGTTTTGGAGGGTTTTTTTTTTTTTTTTTTCTTTCTTTCAGTCTGTGTTTGGTTTTTGAAGAAAACAGAGGGGAGGGGAAGAAGCGAGGTAGGGAGAAGAAGAAAACCGTCGCAGAAATTCACTATTGTTCTCCAACATTCAAAGAGTATATATGCACAGTTTATTATCCAACATTAAGCCTATTATGCACAGTTTATGATCCAACATTCATGCTTCATTAATATATTAGCAACAAGCCAATAACAAAACAAAGAATCGAGAGATCAAATGAATGGCATATTCTAAACAATTTCAAACATTCCACAAAAGGAACTAACAAAAACCCATATGCCCAAACTTCCATGAGCAAAATATAAAACAAACCCAGTAACAAAAACTAAAACAAATTAAGACAAATTAAACCAAAACCTCACTAAATTGAACAAAATCAAAGAGAACCCAACAAAACCCAGATACATACCACACAATTACAACCGATTCTTCGAGCTGTTGAGCATCGGCAACCACTCGATCGAACTGGCTCTCGCTTGAAATGGGTTCTAACTTGACCGGAACAAGCGAAGACTCGAGCCCCTGAACAGACCCTTCTTCGTTGTGGCTAGTCAAAGCCTTAATACGATCATACCCACCAAAAGCTCTCCTAAAGGCTGATTTTGGGTAGTGTTGATCACATGAAAAACAGAGTGATTTGAAGGGCAGAGAGAATCTTATAGCACTAGACATTTGTTCATGTATATTGTTGTATGTGTGTATATATATATACTCTTTGATTTTTGAAGAACAATAGTGAATTTCTGCAGATCATCAACATCAACAAAAAAAAAATATTCTGCAGATCCAGATCATCAACATCAACAAAAAAAAAAAAAAAATTATCTTATAGCACTAGACATTTGTTCATGTATATTGTTGTATGTGTGTGTATATATATATATACTCTCTGATTTTTGAAGAACAATAGTGAATTTCTGCAGATCATCAACATCAAAAAATAAATAAATAAATAAATAAAATAAAATTCTGCAGATCCAGATCATCAACATCAACAAAAAAAAAAAAAAAAAAAAAAAAATTGTTCATCAACAAGGTTTGCCCTTCATCTTCAGATTTTGCCCTTCATCTTCAGTTTTGAACATCATCATCATCTTCAACATCATCATCATCTTCATCATCTTCATCAACAATCAAATCCAGATCTACTGGAAAGGGCGACCAATCACCGACATCACCGACCCTCGTTCTGTTTTGTTTTAGATATAAAGATATATATACATAGATATAAAGATATAAAGATATATATATGGATGAACCCAGCCAGCAGACTGGCCCTCGTTCTGCCTTTTTTTTTTTTTTTGGAAAATTGGCCCCAAAACGACGTCGTTTTGAGGCGCTGCTGGAAAGGGCCGCTGGGTAAGGCGGCCGAAGATCCGGACTCCTCATGTCTCTACCTATTAATTTCACTCCACAGATCATTACAAGCAAGTTTTAGTGAAATTACATTCTTTAATTTCTTAAAAAAATTCAACTAAAATGGAATCCCTCAAGCTGCAAAAGATAGTGCAGATGTATTGATTGGCAATGGAAGTGAAAAACTAACAGAGGTTTTTATATCAGATAATATGATAGATGAAGCTACTATATTATACAAGACAAAACCAGTACATTTATAAAACAAATTGACCCAACAAAAGGTTGTTAAAATAACAAAATACAAAACAACGAAAATACATAATGTGAAACACATCAACAGTCATTCTCCGGTGGTGGTGGAGGAGGGAAGTAGTGATGGTGTAAGTCATTTACGCGATGCTCAATCCTATCTATGCGATTGCTTGCCACTTCATTACGTCTTTCAATGTCCAAACGGAACTCACCAAATTGTTGAATTAATGAGTTCTGCACAGTGGCAAATGCATCAAACTGAGTACCCAACGAATTGACCTGATTAGCCATTTGATGTTCCCATTGAACGCACTGTTTATAACGTTGTTCTTCCATGGCCAAAAGCTCAGTCCAATATTGAGGTTGTTCAGTTGATGGCATCACATTGGCATGAGGATTTTTTGGAGCATCATCTGGTGGGACATCATCTTCTGGGTCATATGCATTAAGACTTCCCATTAAATTGTCGGCTCCGCCAGCACGGGTCAGTGTATACTGATTAATGGGTGAACAGATTTTGGTCTCCATTTCGTCTACAAGGTGAACCGTAAAATGTTTGAAAATTTTTGTCAAGAGTGCCCCAAAAAGTAATGACCGGCCCATGAATTGACCAAGATTTGCATACATCATTTCTTTCATTATTATGTAGCACAAATCTATTTTATGGCCAACTTCAAAACAGTATAACAAATAGGTATTAAAATATGGGACAACATCAAAATGTCCTCTTTTCGGAGTGACATTTTCTACAATGCATCAGTGGAGAATCCGAAGATAGGGTTTCAAATGTCTTGCCTGCAGATTAGTCATACTAAATCTGTTCTCACAAATAGTAGTGTATACATCACTGCTATTACCACAATATTAACTAACTCAGCCTCACTCTGAAAATGGATATGCATATCACCTACCTTAACTGCAATAATTCTTGCCAAAGTAGGGATGTCAAACTGAATACCTTTTCCTTTCACATTAGACAGAAGAGTAAAATTTCCATCTTCTTCGTTAGTACCTCTTAGGTGAACATAAAATAAAGACACCAGCCGTGGATATACTTTTTGTGGTAAATTAATTAAATTTAGCCGTTCCATTGCGTCAAGTTTACTAACTAATAGTGCATCATATTGAGGTGGCAGATTTACCCTCCTCCCTGTTACAATAGGTCGGCTGGAGAAGCTTTAAAAGGCTTGTTCACGACTTTCACTGAGAAAATCAGCAGTAGGATAAGACTGATTTTGAGGCTGCTGTCGTGGAGGGTTAGAGCTTTTACCACGTTCTGGTCTGGCTTTTTTAGTTCTAGGCATGATGTCGATATCTATTCAATTTTAATGGAAATGTGTTACATAAGAAAAGTGAATTACAGCTGACATTTAGAGTGCAAAACTTTACTGTAAAATGGAAATGAGCTTTCACCATGAAAAATTAGGTTGAGATGGGAAGGAAAGGCATGTTATAGGTTGTAGTTTACCAAATAATTATGATCTTATATCAAGGAGAATGGAAAAACAGGAGTTTAAAAATTACTTTAATAAAAGTTTTAATTTGTACACATTATAGAAATGCCATTCACTTGTCTGTTAATGCAATTCACTTGTCTGTTTCATATGAGAGAAGTGAATTTTCAAGGTTAAACATTAATGTAGTTTGATTCAGAACAAGGTTAAACTTCAACAATTAAAACATGGTGTTATGCTCTTCTGCTTTCTCTTATAGAAGCCTTTTTTGTTGGTGTGAAATGTGGTATGCAGAAGTGCAAGGAAGTGTACATTGAAATTGGGAGAGGGGGAAATGTGCAGGGCCGGTTGACCAACCGGTTGACCCACCTGTTGACCAACCGGTTGACCCATGTGTTGAACACTCACTCTATTTTCCTGCTGGCTCTGCTGGCTTCTTGTTCCTGCTGCTGTTGGCCTTGTTGCTTCAGATGATTTGCCTTGCTGATTCTGTGGATTCACACTTCCAATATACAGTTTGTATAGAGTGAATATGTAGTGTTTGGGAGCAGAATTTGGTTTAGCCAAATTTGTAGGTGGTGGTGGTGGAGGGAATAGAGTGAATCTATTTGTATAGAGTGAATCTATGGATAGAGTGAATCTGTAAAAAGAGTGAATTCGATGATGCCAAGTTTGTATAGAGTGAATCTGTTTCATCTACAATCTTGAGCTGATATAGAGGGTGAATAATTGAGGTAGGTGGTGGAGGGAATTAATGTGGTTGTTAAATTGGTTTAATGAATTAGTTGGATGGTGGTGTGTGTAAAATGAGGCATTGACTCATTTGATGAGGCATTGAATTTGTATGCCACATCTGTGCATAAACGAATTTATCTACTGAATAAATGAATGGCAACATTAGTAAGCCAACCAACATCAATAAATATATGGATAAATGAATTCCAACATTAATAAATATATGTATTGAATAAATAAATTCCCAAAATTCATGAATCTTTCAATATTTAAATATAAGACTAATATTTAAATATAAGACTTCCAACAACATCAGTAAGGCTTTTCTCATTATTTTGTAACTGATTAAGACATGGTTATTAAAAATTGTAATTCTTTAGTAATTTAATTTATGTGGATATATCTAAGAAGACAACATTTATAAATTATGAATTGAACACTGAACAATTCTCAATATTATAGATTGGATCATCACAACAGAACATCATAACAGAACTTCTGAAGTACTTGGTTAATATTGATAAAATTATGAAGAGTACAAACAAGACAACCTCCCATTCCAAAACTATAAACAAAATTACATGTTTGCGTCGACATGGTGAATTTAATTTTCACCATGAAGATGCCACAAATGTTTTATTAAATAATTACGGAGGGCATGGTATGCATCTTTATCTCTAATACCTAAATAACAAGATAGAAATGATTGGAAGTCATTGTTAGGAGTAGAGGAAAGGTGTACTGGTCCGTTGGTTGATGAAAGTTCATAATCGAAATCAAGGTGCTCCTCTCTCATCTCTTCGACAATCATATTATGTAATATAATGCAACTCTTCATTATGTTCCCAAGCATTTTCGGATCCCAAAAACGTACAGCACCACCTATAATTGCAAATCGAGATTGAAGCACTCTGAATGCCCGCTCTACATCTTTCTTTGTGGACACTTGTATCATTGCAAAATGTTGTTTCTTTTCTCCTTGGGGAGAAGAAATTGTTTGAACCAGTGTTGGCCATTGAGGGCATATAACATCAGCAAGGTAATAAACCATATTATAACTATGTCCATTAATAGTGTAATGGACAGGGGGAGCTTCACCTTGAGCAAGATCAGAAAACAAGGGCGATAAATCCAACACATTCAACTCATTATGTGAGCCAGGCATTCCAAAAAATACATGCCAAATCCATAAGTCATAAGAAGCTACTGCTTCAAGAATAATGGTTGGCCTACGTATTGACCTTGCCACGCTGTTGGACAATTTTTTCACTCCCAATACATGCAATCTAAATTTTCCAACATACCCAGAAACCCCTGAACCTCCCCAATAGCAAGTAATCTAGCAATATCAGTTAGTGTTGGAGATCTCAAATATTCTAGTCCGAAGATTTCAATCACTGAATTACAAAATTGTTGCAAACTTTGAATTGTAGTGTTTTCCCCAATACGTATATAATCATCAACTGCATCTGCTGCCATTCCATATGACAATATTCTCATAGCTGAAGTCATATTTTGTAGGGGAGATAATCCAACAATATGAGCTGCATCGTGTTTTTGAACAAAATATGAATTGTGTGCTTTGATGGCATTCAAAATTCGCAGATACAAAGGACGACGCATTTGAAAACGTCTCCGAAATATTGTAGGTGAATAAACTGGATTTTTCGCAAAATAATCTGCAAACAATCTCTCATGACCCTTCCTTCTATCGTAGCGTATGTACTTATAGCCTACAACAGAACCACCTCTTCTCTTTGAGCTATCAGTTGATTGTAGAATCTGAATCACACTAGCATTATTCATCTCATAAGCCCCCAAAAGTGTGACCATATATTCATTATCAGACTCATCATCAGAGGAGGAGGAAGAAGAAGATGATGAAAATGAAGTGAACATCATGGAATTTAAGATAGTCATTATGCTCTGTTATCTTCAGCTATAATCGTATCACTTGTCTGGCATATGGATAATGTGTTTATATCAAGTTTTAAAAGGAAATCATTGTTGGAGGCAACAAAAAACGAAAAATATGTAATGGAGGGAAAAAGAAATAGTAAACGAATTGGGAATAGAAGGGAGGGAAAAAAAAAAAAATTCATAAGCCTTACTGGTCGACTGGCCGGTCGACCCGCCGGTTGTCTCTTTCCCTTTTGATGCACACCGTTGGAGCTACTCGTATCAGATTGAGAAAATTAGCTATTTTTTACTTAGATTTGGTGAAAAAAGTAATGAAGCGTTGGAGATGCCCTTAGCTGCAATTTTGGTATCAAAAACTTGTAAATTTGATTGTTGGCCCCTCGCCATTGTTGCTCTCTCTCTAGAACTCTATGAACTTTGAACACTATATATATATAGTTTAAATGAAAGGATAGAGATAAGGGTATAACAGTTAATTTACTAATGTTGTTAACAGAAGTTACATGTGGGCTTTGGTCCAGAAACCACATGGGGGTATGTGGTTATTTCAAAACATCAGGAGGTAAATCGCACCCGGCCAAAACCACAGGAGATAAGGTGAAGTTTGCCCTATAATTTATTTTGGTGTTGGTTATGACTTAATTGTGACCTATTGTGATTGTTATTTTGAATTGATCAAAGAAATCTTTGGTTATGACTCATTTTAATAGTAGTTATTACTTATTGTAGTATTGGTTATGGCCTATTATAGTTATTAATTTGATTATAACCAAAAATGTATTTAATTATGCCTGAAGTGGTGTTTGGTTATGATAATGTTTCTTTTAGTTATGTCTGAAATGATTTATGGCAACACCACGAATTATCATAACTTATAATAGAAGGACCAGACTTAATCTCCATTATTATACATCTAAGAAATTATTTATTAATATAAAAATCCCAAAAATGTATTTAATTATACGTCAAGTGGTGTTTGGTTATGATAATGCTTCTTTTAGTTATGTCTGAAATGATTTAGTTATAGCCATACCACTAATTATCATAACTTATATATGATACAAACACCTAATGTATAATATAGGAGTACCCTAATTGACATTATTATACATCTAAGAAATAATTTATTAATATAAAAACAAAACCTAGAACAAAAGGAAAAAGACATTTTTTTGATACATCAAAGGCGATAAGCATAGCCCAAGAGATGCCCAAGAGAGTGCAAGTCTTGCCAGTGACAAAACTTGAATCGTTGACCTCTAAATAAAATGTAATGTAAGTGTTCCAACCAATTACACTAGTCCTAATTAGTTAGAGAGAAATAAATAAAAAAGTGGCCAAAACTCAAAAGAGAATTATCATTTAAAAAAAAAAAAAAATTTGAGTCATATTATAAATGTTAGTAAATTAGAACATTTAGATTATTATAAATCGATGCCACTTTATTGACTCAAACTCGAGACTTTATCCTATGAAGCATTTAAGTATTCTCTCATGAAGTTTACAACCCGAGTCAACTAACTATTTTCTTACCCATAAATGATTAAAGTCAAGCCCATGTTTTCGCACCAATTCAAATTAGAAAAATGATATATAAGTTTACTTTTTTAGACCTATTTTCTAGACCTAATGATATATAAGTGAAATGATTGGTTGATAATTAGAAAATACGTGAGTGATAGAAATTACACATGAGAGTGAGTGGTTGGTTGATCATTAAGCTTGAAAGTATATCTTATTTTTTAAATGCGAGACTTAGGTGTAGGTCCGTTGACTTATTATCTAGGGTAAATTATAAATATACCTCTTGAGGTTTAATTAAAATACGATTCGCCCTCTATGGTTTTGGAAATTACATTTCGCCCCCTGAGATTTCTAATTTCATAACAAATCGCCCCTTTTATTAATAAAATCATCAAGTCAATTAACAGTTTTTAATGATGTTAAAAATATGTTTCAATTAATAATTTAGGTAATTTTATTATTGTATAGGAGAGCAATTATGAATTTTATTTTTTTTTGTTAATTTTGTTAAATAAAAAATTATAACAATGGGGTATTTGTAATTTTTCAAACCACAGAAGGCAATCTGTATTTTAAGCAAATCTCAGGAGATGTATTTGTGATTTATCCTATTATCTAATAGGTTCTATGATAGTTAATAGCGTTTTTTTTTTACCAAACACTATTAAAAAAAATCTCACTAATTGTTAATTTTTAGCGACAGATTGAAATTTGTCACAAAAATGTCACTGATTATAAGTTTTAGGGACAGTTTAAAAAAGTCACTAATTTTTAACTTTCAGCGACATTTTAAAAAATTCGTCACAAAAAAACTTCACTAATTGTAAGTTTTAGCAATAATTTATAAAAATCAAGACAAAAAAAAGGCACTAATTGTCAATTTTTAGCATATGTGCAAAAAATATCATAAAAAATTGTTTTTAATGACGATTTTATTAGGATTTATTTTCAATAGGATTTTATGAGAATTAAGCCCAACTATTATGACCTATTGATAGTTTACCCTTTTTAAATTTGAATAGCATATTATTCTTCAAATTATTATAGACCCAAGGCCATCCTCTATTTTCTTTTCCAGTCTTCATCTTGTATTTTGCATGATTGGCAAATTGATTACCCTGTTGTTTTTTGAAAGAACAAAATCAGCACAAAAAATTGGAAACCAAGTTTGCTAAAAAATGTAATAGAGGCCAAAGCTGAATGCTTCCAAAGCAGCCAAAGCAACCCACCAAATTGCCTAATTCCATGTGTGAATGAAACATGGGCTAGAATAAAGCTAGAGACCACTAAAATATTACCCAAAAATTTATTCACATTTCACATTGCAATAATAATGTCTTCATCATCATTTACTTTGATTCCCATACAAATCAAAAATTGATATACCAAATTCCATGCCATTAGCAAAATTTTAAAAAGTAATGTTTAAATTTAAAGAGTCTTAAACATTTTTTGTAAAGTAGAAAGCTTATTACACTACTGCACAAAAGAAAGAAAACCCAACAGGGCATGAGGAACAAATTCCATCAATCAACCTCAATAAATTACGAAATCAACAAATAAATGTCATGTATTATATGGATCAGAGACAACATTGCTATTAAAATTATTGAATCCAGGACTAGACTAACATCATTCTCATCCCCGTTACAACATTTACATCAAAAGTGCAGAGCCTACTAAAAAAATATGATTAAGCAAAGATAAGTAGACAACGAAGTCCTTAATAGGGTTGAGGAACCTAACTGATAACATACAAATCCTGCGAAGGATTGATACAACTTGTTTACAATCAGAATCGTAAGTTGTCCTCTATGGAAAATGGATCTGGAACACCTAAAACCAAGATTCTTGTATAGGGTATATCAGGATTCTTCATCAAAACAAATTTTTCGAAATACAAATCTCAGCAACTTGATTCTTACCACCTTCTGAAATAAATAAAAGAAAAAACATGCATTATCTGTCTTGGTTCTCGTCATCTTCTGATATGTCAAACAAGAACTTCGGCAGAGATGTTACCCAAGGTAAACTAAGTAGTAAGTCCCCAAATGAGTCCTTCCTCGATATGCTTCCAGCTGCATTCTCATGCATTGATTCAGAAGCTTGAATGTGCTTTCGATCATCAAGTCCCTGCAATTGACTTTCACAATCGACCTGCACTTTTGGGGCTGCAGCAGCGTCCTGCAGAAGGTAGCAAAGAGAATTGACTCTTGACATAAGTGTCTTCTCATCAGAAGCAGTTGTAAACAATGTTCATATTTTACATATAAAACAAATCTGAAATTTCTAGCTGAAAACAATGTTCAAAACTACATTTTCTGATGAATATCAAATGTTCAAAACCAGCCCATTGCTATAAATAAATTTTCAGTTCTGTACTTTTTCGCTAATATTTACTTGTAGTTTCAATTGTAGTTCATTTACTTGGTTATTTTTAATGCTGGATACTTGGAGTTTTCTTCTAATAAAAAAAAAAAAAAAAAAAAATAAAAAGTATTTGGCCTGAAAAATAACATAAACACTCCCAAAATGGATATAAAAAGATACTCGAATGCTCGGACGCTATACCAACAGAATTTTGTTCTTCAATCTTCAACGAGCAAGACTGTGCTGTGGATGGTGATGCCACAACTTGGAAACCAGGAGTTGAGATCCTCTCCTAGTGCTCTCTCCTTGCCTCCCTACTTGCAATGGTAGAGATACATTTTGAGTTGATCTAATGGTCTAGATTTGAGCGGGAAAAGCAAATTTGAATTTGTTTTATTATTTTTTTATTTTTAAATAGTCAACTATGAACCATTAGATCAACTCAAAGTGTATCTTCACCGTTGCAAGTAGGAATGCGAGGAGGGAACTCAAGGAGAGGATCTCAACTCGGAAAGTAGAGCTGGGAGATCTTTTGGCAATCTCCCATTGGTCAACTTCCAGGACTTCGGATTCGTTTGGATCTTTGGAAACAGAGCCTCGTGCATCGAAATATGGTGAATCTAAAACCATCTTTGGCTGTCGGCTAACAAGATTGAGATGCATATCGCACTGGATTAATTTCTCTTATGCTGTGTTTGGTTGGAGGATTTAGGGAGAGATTTGGAAAGGGAAAGGGAAAGTGTGTGAAATTAGGTGAAATATAGATATGTTACCTACAAAGACCACAAAGTGTGATTTTCCATCATGTCAGATGTTCAGAGTTTAAGAACACTGGATACAGACACACCTCTGAAACAAAATTAGAGAACAAAAAAAGAGTGCATCGCACAATGTGCAATCTTTCTTTTCAATATGTATGCATTTCACTGATCCACTGAAAATTAATCAATACAACAAACTCCAGTAAAGCAAATTACAACAGCTCTTTTCTGACAATAACAGTTCTTTACTATTTATTTTTTATTTTTTTACACAAATATAACAATGTTAGACCAAATTGTAAAGCAAGCTTGAATAGAAACCACAATCAAGACACAGCACAACAAAATCTCCGTGTTTTTGCCAAGCAAGATTTAGCAGTAACAAACATACAGACCTGACATGATGAAAGGTCTTTCATTCCTTTTCTGATCCCTAAAAACTAACATCAAACTCAGCATGTGGGATTAAAACAAAACAAATGTGAAAAATCCTATAATTAAATCAATTCTTCACCTACCTAAATACCAAAAACCAGAAACCTTAACAACATTGAACTACTTGTCAAAGTAACAGGGTGATTAAAGCTATTTTGACTTAAGTTGGCTCGATAAATTTATATGCACCATAAAAAACAAAGCTACTTGAGTTCAGCTGGATTAAAGCTGATTATTGATTTACTCAAAAATAAACAACCCAAACTTGAATATCATATTACTTAGGTTTGATATAAAAAACTACAAATTCAAGAAATCAATTCCATGCCACCATTACCAATTGACGAAAAAAAATAAAAAAAAATTCAAGGGAATAAAACAGGTGTGTGTATATATTTTTAGAAGTGTATATATATATATGTATATGTATTTTATATCTATCTGTACAGAGTTATCATTATGTGCCTTCAGCCCTGAAGTTGAATACGAATCACTTGATGACAATAAAGTGGATAGTTTGTTGAAAAATGCAGCAGAAAAGACTGCTGAAGCCTTGCTTCTGAAGGATGAGTATCTGAAACATCTCCAATCTATGATAAAGGTTAAGCAAATGCAATGCGAATCACATGAGAAATGGATTCAAGAATTGGAGCAGAGGTTGTCCGATCAGTATTTACAAGAACAGACGCTTCCGGTTGATAATAAGATGGTGTCCAACTTTGCCCATTCAACTGTTAAGGCTGGTGATAGAAAGTCTGAAATCTCGCGTACCCATGGATAATGTTTCTTGTGTCTCTAATTGTTTGCAGTGCGAAGCACCAAGAAGATCAAAAGTACGACACTAAAAATTGAAGACCAAGAAATGAATGATTCTAGTCAAGCTACAACAGAGGAACAACTGATTTTCTTGATTAGTTAAAATTAAGATGGTCAAATTGTTTCAAACGGATGTGGATCCTACGAAAATTATGGATCTTAATTCATTTTAAATTATGGGTCGCACCAAAAGAAAAGTGAACTTATTTTGACAATTGAGTCAACCCAAATGTGTGGGCCCATGAAAATATTTTATCAAAATTTAATGGAATAATTCAAATTTAAATTTAAATGTGAATGCAAATCATGTCCATAACATAAGAAATAAATTGCTTGTTTCTTGAAGATTAGAATCAATTTTGGAGTTTCCAAAATTAATCCTCCCCTCCTAAGCCTATAAATAGAGGCTCTCTTTAGGGGGAAAGGGGACATTTTTTTGGCTAATGGTCTTGCAAGCTCCTAAGTAATCTCGAGACTTTACCAAATTCTTTTCTTAAAATTCTCCCTAAAGTTTCTCAAACTTAAAAGAAAGGATTATCAAGCACTCCAAACTTGTGCCAATCTTTTCAAGTTACAAATACAAATTTGGTCTCTCTTTTCAAAGAAATCATTTCAAGACTTGTTTGAGATCAAGCCGTAGCCTTCGATCAAGCCTTTCTTCTCCAAATTTCTCCATTCGAACACTTGAAGAAATTCATCAACTTGTCTAGTTCAACAACAAGCTTTTTTAGCTGTTGAATTACGCTCATTTCGGAGATCGAATCAAAGGATTGTAATAGAGCAAATCATAGAGGATTGTACCCATTTATCATAATCAAATAAAATTAATTATTTGTGCATTTATTTCGTGTCTTAATTGTAGCTACGAAATTTGTGTTTACAAATTTTGGCACGCCCAGTAGGACCCCTCTGCCTCTCATCTCTTTCTCCTAAATCAACTTCCCAAAGTTTGTTTGATCAAGTGCAATGGCCTTCAAGAAGGTTTAAATTACTTCAAGCAACAAGACTACTAGCAAGAACACCGCCGTAACGACAAGCAGCAACAGCACCTCTACAGGTCCGATTACTCGTAGCAAGGCCAAGGCTACCAATTCTTTTGCAACTCATGGGGCTATGCCAATCACTAATGCACCAAAGCAGGTGCATGACAAATCTCACAAATTCGTAGTTGTTTCCACATCCAAGGCAAAGAAAAAGGAAATAGGGAACTTGAAGCTACTTGCTTTTGTCTCTGAAGATTCACTGCCATAAGGCTTCTCTCTACATTCAACTTCCTTAGCTCGTGATGCAAACTCAAGCATGGGTTCATACTTAGGGTCATCTCCTGCTAGTCTAAGAAATTTTTTCTCACAAAGTCACTCTCTTTCAACATGTTCAGTGGCTATGCAAGTCATGAATATTGGCACCACTTCGGTGGAGGAACAACTAGCAACAATGGCTCGTGCTACTGAAAAACTCACCAAGACTGTTGAAGAGAAAGATCTCCAAATTGCTTCACTAATGAACAAGTTAGAAGAACAAAATGTTGGCGAAACAAGTCAAGACAATTCCCATCTACCTGGCTTTACACCACAAGCCACACTTGTTGAAAAGATGGACCTCGCATCAAACTCCAAACAAGTTGTTGATAATGAGACTCACCATACATCTATTGCAAAGCCAGCAACTGGTCTAAGTGTTCGACCAGTTTCTGTTGCTTCATTTTTTGTCCAACAACTCCAAGACATGATAGCAAACACAATAAGAGCCCAGTACGGTTGCATTCCTCAAAGCACTCTCATGTACTCTAAGCCTTACACAAGGCGGATGGAGAGTCTCAAAATGCCAATCGGTTATTAACCTCTCAAGTTCATGTAGTTTGATGGAAGGGGTAATCCAAGGCAATACATCGCCCATTTTGTTGAAACATGCAACAGTGCTGGGATAGAAGGAAATTTCCTTGTCAAGAAATTTGTTTGATCCCTCAAAGGAAATGCCTTCAATTGGTATACTGACTTGGAATCTGAGTCAATTGATAGTTGGGAACAATTGGAACGAGAATTCTTAAATTGATTTTACAGCACCCGCTGAACTGTGAGTATGGTGGAGTTAACTAACACTAGGTGTAGACACCCCATTTTGATGGCCCTTACGACTTGGACGTCCTTGCAGGTACACCCGATGATGAGTCTGTTTGCTTGTCAAGTGCTCGAAGTTCTTAGTGGAACGCCATAGCTTTGAGCCTTTCCAACCCTGCATCCTTGTTGCCTCATTTTTGGACCATGCCTTGGTCTGTCCTACATGCAGCTTTTGGTGGCCTGCCAGCCATCCCTAGAGGTTGCCGGCCATCGCTTTTGGGCTGTTGGCCACTGATGTGGCTTGCCGGCCACTAGTGATAGCCGGCCGGCCGGCCACCAGTTGCTTTTGCAGATATTTTATGCTAGTTGTGCCAACTGTAAGCACAAATGCACCCATCTTCACACACGTGTAGGGCTGGATCTCCTTCTATGGAATTCATATTTTCTATATATAGGAGACCTCTCATATTTTTTTGAGGGTTGGAAATTTTAGAGCTCAAAAGTTTCTCTCTCTCTCTCTACAAATTTTCTACATATTTGCCTACAATTCCCTCACTTTTGCATATACCTCCTTAACCAAAGTTGATCATCTTTGAGCTGAGGTTCCTTGAATCCTTCTTGGAGCTCTAGAAGGTGGTTTTGGCTTGAATTGTTGCCTAAAGTTACTCTTTGCTTCGAGAGGTATAATACTTGCCTTTTTAGCTTGTTTTGCATACTTGTTTTATATATATATATATATGTCTTTTTCCATTGTTTTTGGGCTGTTTTTGGACTCTAAAAAACTCTATTTTTGTGGGCTGAAATTGGTGGTTTTAGGCCATTAGAGTTAGGGGGTGTTTCACCCTTCTTCATTCCTTGTTTTCAAGGCCTTTCCACCTTTGTTTCCCACTTTCAAACTATCTTTTTTTGGGCTTTTAAACACTGAATTTCAGAGTATTTTCAGTGGTGAAAATCATGTTTTGAAGTCCAAATTTAGAGGGGTTAGCCTCCCCTCCTTATGTCTTGTTTGCTAGCCTAGTTAGCTTTATGTGTTAGCTTATTTTTCTAGCCATTTGTAACTTAATCGCAGCATGTTTTAGTCTCTATTTTGGGCTGTTTTAACTCTGTTTTGGGTTGGTTAAGTCACTTGAGTCTTGTTTTGCATGGTTGTAGTGTAAGTGTCCTCACAAGCTTGGTGTTTTAGACCTTTACTCACCACTTGTTTGAGTTGATTGCATATTTTTAGTGTTTTTCTCACTTAATTTTAGCACTCTTAATCTCTGCAACCTCTCTCATTTCTTCAGTTTTTCATTTGCTTTGAGGGTTGTTTCAACCTTAGGATAGTTTAAGCTTGAGATTGAGGTCCACGCTTAATGGTTTAATCCTCTTTTGAGGGTTCATTATCAATGACATGACACTTCTCTCTTGCCTTAAACTACCCCTTGTTTGACACTTCCTTCTACTTTAAAAGACAAATCACCAATGGACTTAATCGGTTAAGGAATGGTTGGTAACTTAAAATGAGTATCTAAAATTTGGGACTAAAATTGTGCAAAGATAAGAATTTGATTGTGTCTTGACATGTTCAATCGAACGTTAATTGAACACATGGAACTTGGACCATTTCATACATGCTAGTGATGAGATGATCCAAGTCTCCAAAATCAACTTCTTCCCTTGATCCTTCATGAAAGGGAGGAGGTTTGTGTCTTGTTTTGCATTATTGAACTTGCACATTTGGTTTCACAAGCCACAATGAAATTGCATCCATTGATGGTTTTTCGGCCAAAGCTTACTACTCCTTTGATTTTCCCATGAAAAGGAGAGGTAGGTTGTGCAGACAAACCCTTGAAATACCCTGCATAGGCTCTGTTTGTCCTCTGTTGCAGTAGGATGAACCTGTGCATCAGTGGCCGGTAGGCCACTTTCAATGGTCGGCATACCTCCATCCATGGCCGGCAACCTTCAACCATGGCCGGCTAGTGGCCAGCAGCCTTTGCCAGTGGCTGGCCAACCACTTATGCAGAATTTAGCACAGTGTTGGTAAGTCAGAGTAGAGTGAGAAGCAGTGTTGGTGTTCAACTGTGCAAATAGAGGCCTTCGAGAGCAAAACAGTGGTCTTTTCGGGTGGAAACCGAACATGCGCACGCACAGTTATCATTTCTCGATGTAGAATGTTTAATTGCTTAGTTTAATTGTTAATTGCAATTGTCTTGTAATTCTTTACTTAGTTAAGTAGTTAACTAGTTTGTGTTGTAAATTATTTTAATTAGCTTAGGGTAGTTAGTTAATTTAATTTATTTGGGTTGTAATCTTTTAATTAGTTAGCTAGTTAGCTTATTCATTCGACCTCTCCTTCGTGAGAGTGCAAAGTTGTAATGTGTATGTCTTCTAACCCCACATCTTTCTCCCTTTTATTTATCTGCTTTTGATGGTTAGATTAGGGACATCACGTTTCAATTAGTATATCGCATGGTTGCATCCATTCATTTGTATTGCATGCACCAAGGCTCGGCACATCATTCTAACTGCATCATCATTTCAATACTTCTTTGAATACGTGCTTAGATCGCATGCTATTTCATTGACTCATATGCCATCTTAGTAGCCGAGCCTATTTAGATTGCATATTGCATGTGTTGCGTTAGTCATCTCGCATAGTTAGGCATCATGCATATTTTCCTAACTCTTTTGTTTACTTGGACTTGGAGTACTAGGTGAGTTTTTATGCTTTAGCATACTTGCATGAGTGTGAGTGTTGACATGACTAGCATGCTTGCCATGAGGCTATGTGCTTAAGTGCTATAACTGTTTGAATACCTGTAGATGAAGGCTTGTTGTTTAAATTGGAATGATTCGATGAATGTACATTTTAAGCCCACTTTGTTAAAGTGGCAAATTTGTAAGTTTTAAGCCCACTTTGTCCATTGGAAAATTCAAACCCTTTTCAAAACATGAAATTGAATCGCTTCAATTTAGGAAAACTAGTCTATACTTGCTTGTGCGCATCATATAGTAATGCTAGATAATAAACTGGAACAAAAGCATATAATGTTGATAAAAATCATATCATGATTAGTAGAGGTCGATCTTTGATCGGTTGAGCACGGGTGATCAATTCAAGACCTTCCCCTCTCGTACCTAAGTTCCCGAGCTGAGGCAACTTTGGTGATGACGGACACGTGGCCTTTGGCACGAGTCATGGGTTTTCTAAGTTTCCCAAAATAAAATATTTAGGTGGCGACTTTGTGTCTGGCAAAACAATCCAATTTTGACATTTTTTGATTCAAAATCAATTTTTCTAAACGATTTACCAGATTTGGACTCTTTGGTGTTTATCAATTTTACATTGCACTTGTGAGATTAGATTCAGAACTGCCGGAGTTTGAACTGTAGGGATTATATTTCAAACTTTCGAAAGGGGGCGCGAAAAAGTCGGGCTACACTAGGCAATGAGAAAATGAGTCTGTGGTGGATTACATCAGCTGTTGGTGCGCTCTAAGCCTGGATTGCAAAGATCATCTCCCTGAGGTCTCCGTTGTTGAAATGTGCATGAAAGACATGCACTAGGGACTTCTCTACATCCTTCAAGGCATTCGACCGCGTACGTTTGAGGAATTGGCTACATGCGCTCACAACATGGAGATCAACATAGCCAACCATGGTGGAAAGAACCCTCCTACCCTTGAGCAACAAAAATATATGGATGACAAGAAAGGAGATAAATCTTTTGGCCACTTATTTGAGGAGTCAATGGTCATCACAATGTCTCCTGACAAGGCATCCTACAAAGATAAGAAGGAGGATGTCAAGAAGGAAGACCATTCCCAAATGAAAGAACAACTGAGCCTTAAGGAGCTATAAGAAAAGAAATACCCTTTCCTAAACTCTGATGTGCCTGACAAGTTGGAAGATCTACTTGAGAAAAAGGTCATCAAATTACTAGAATGCAAGCGTCCAGAAGAGATTTGTCACGTCAACGACCCAAAGTATTGTCACTACCATCGGATTGTTAATCATCTCACTGAGAAGTGCTTTGTGTTAAAGGAGCTAATACTAGATTTAGCAAAGAAGAACAAAATCCAACTAGACCTAGAAGAAGTTGCACAGTCCAACCATACAGCCGTTATTGTTGGGTCCCAAAGTTCAACAACTTCAAACTCTAAGGTAGAAATACTATAATCCTTAACTGTGGTACTGGGGGCAATCTCCAAAACCATTTAGTTTGGCTCATTTGAACCTATTTGACAATACAAGTCCCAAGTCAAGATCTATATGTTCAAGAAGATCCAATTACAAAAAGTGATGAGGATTGGATTTTTGGGGCAACAAATAAGTCAAGAAAAGATAAATCTAATACTCAGTCTCCTCAAATGAAGAAGGAGAATTCTCATTGGTAACCCAAATGGAATATGGCAAAAAGAAAGGACAAGGGAACGCTTCAAATAAACAAGGTGCCTGAACAAAGTTTTCCTGTACCAATCATCGTACTTGACTTCTTTCCAAAAGGGTACTTTAATGATGACTTGGTTGAGACAGTATACATGGTTTCATCTGATGAAGAGATAGAGAGCGACCCAAAGTCAAAATCCCATCTCTTGAGTTTTAGTCTTTGATCGTATTGAACCTCATCTACCTTGTATGTCAGTTTTCAACAGGTTGAGCATCGGTAACCAAGAAGATGAAAGAACAACCTCTCTACCACGAAGGTTAGTCTTTTCTCGATTGGTGAACAAAAGTACAAAGTCCAAAACATAAGAGCAGAAAACAAAGGCTAAGAAAGTCAAAACCATTTCATCCAAAAAAAATCAAAGGATGCGAAGTCTAATTCCTTCTCGAATGAAGCACGTCACAACAATTGAAGTTAGTCATGTGGGCCATCTCAAAGCCAAACGACGCACCATTGTGTTAACTAGACAAGGCGAAGACCAAGTGAAAGATAACAAGGATGAAAGTGAACATGTCATCACCTAAACGCAACAAAAGTTCAAGACACTCCTTGACATGAGTTTAAACTATCTCACAAATCAAGACACTCCTTGACATGAGTTTAAACTGTCCCACAAATCAAGACACTCCTTGACACGAGTCTAAATTGTCTCAAAAAAATAAAGACACTCCTTGTTACGAGTCTAAACTATCTCTCAAATACTAAACTCCTTGACATGAGTCTAAACTATCTTAGGGGAAAAAAAAAATCAAAAACAAAAAAACAAATTGAACTACATTTTGACTTGATCCTTTGTGGGTTACGTAGGCAGCTTGGGGTTGTCCTCTAAGTTCAACAACAACAAAAAAAAAAAAAGTCTTTTGACCATTACTTTTATGCTACTTCTCTTGGGGACATGTATGCTCAAGCATATTGTATGAATGCATTGTGACAAGCTATATCAATTAGAAGTTGCAAACATATAATTAAATAAATGATAGTGAGTGTGTGAATGACATGCTCATGGTGAAAAATTAATCTAACAACCTATGGTCGAAGGATGGTGGTGGAAGTGTCTACTTCACTAGTCCAATATTCAGTTCGCTAGCTCAATTGCCGCATTCCCCCTACATAAGTCAAACTAACCACCTATGGTCGAATAGGTGGTGGTGGAAGTGTCTACTTCACTAGCCCAATATCCATGCGGTTAGCTCAATAGGCGCATTCCCCCACATAAGTCAAACTAACCACCTATGGTCGAATGAGTGGTGGTGGAAGTGTCTACTTCACTAGCCCAATATCCAGGCGGCTAGCTCAATAGGCGCATTTCTCCATATAAGTCAAACTAACCACCTATGGTCGAATGGTTGTGGTGGAAGTGTCTATTTCACTAGCTCAATAGGCGCATTCCCCTATATAAGTCAAACTAACCATCTATGGTCGAATGAATGGTGGTGGAAGTGTCTACTTCACTAGCCCAATATCTAGGCAGCTAGCTCAATAGGTGCATTCCCCCACATAAGTCAAACTAATCACCTATGGTCGAATGGGTGGTGGTCAAAGTGTCTACTTCACTAGCCTAATATTCAGACGGCTAGCTCAATAGGAGCATTCCCCCATATAAGTCAAACTAAACAACTATGGTCGGATGGGTAATGGTAGAAGTGTCTACTTCAGTAGCCCAATATCCAGACGGCTAGCTCAATAGTTACATTCCCCCACATAAGTCAAACTAACCACCTATGGTCGAACGGATGGTGGTGGAAGTGTCTACTTCACCAACCCAATATCCAGACGGCTAGCTCAATAGGTGCATTCCCCGGCATAAGTCAAACTAACCACCTATGGTCGAACGGATGGTGGTGGAAGTGTCTACTTCACTAACCCAATATCCAGACGGCTAGCTTAATAGGCGCATTCCCTCACATATGTCTAACTAACCACCTATGGTCGAAGGGCGATGGTGGAAGTGTCTATAACACTAGCCTAATATCTAGGCGAGTAGCTCAATAGACGCATTCCCCACATAAGTCAAACTAATCACCTATGCCAATGATGGCACTAGTTTTGTAAGCATTCAATGCTGGAATAATCTATAATTGGAAGGGGTTAGTGAAATGACGCAATTTAAAAAATAAAAAATAAAAAGAAAAAGAAAAAATACACATGTTCTTACTAGACATGTGAATGGAATATATACAATGATTGTAATATGCCCATCGGCAATATCGAAACATGAAGCTTTGTTGATGATGTCATGTATCATGTAGGGCATGAGTTTTACCTCTTCATTGCTTTGTCTTTTTGTGACCCTACAATCTTTTACTATCCTTCTAGCTTGATGGTTGTGTGTCGACCATAGGTGGTTAGTTTGAATTATGTCGATGAATGCACCTATTTGTAAACACAAATTTCGTAGCTTCAATTAAGACACGAAATAAATGCACAAATAATTAATTTTATTTGATTGTGATAAATGGGTACAATCCTTTGTGATTTGCTCTATTACAAAAGAGTGGATCCTCTGATTCGATCTCCAAAATGGATGCAATCCAATGGCTGTAAAAGCTTGTTGTTGAACTAGACAAGTTGATGAATTTCTTCAAGTCTTCGACTGGAGAAACTTGGAGAAGAAAGGCTTGATTGAGGGCTTCAACGGCTTGATTTCAAATGAGTCTTGAAATGATCTCTTTGAAAAGAGAGACCAAATTTGTACTTGTAACTTGAAAGGATTGGAACAAATTTGGAGTGCTTAATAATCCTTCACTTCAAGTTTGAAGAGGTTTAGAGAGAATTTTAAGAAAAGAATTTGATAGAGTCCTGAGATTACTTAGGAATCTGCAAGACCTTAGCAAAATGTCCCTCCATTTTTTCAATAGTGAGAGTCTCTATTTATAAGCTTCAAGAGAGACAAGTTAATTTTGGTAACTCAAAAAATTGATTTTAATTTCCAATGAAAGAGAAATTTGTCTCCCATTTTATAGAAATAATTTGCATTGAAATTTGAATTTGAATTTGACCAAATTTTAACAAAAGTTAATCCAATTGTCAAGATGGGTGCACTTTTCTTTTGGTGTGACTCATAATTTAAAATGGGTTGATGTCCATACCTTTAGTAGGACCCACATCCATTTGAAAATTTTGACCATCTTGATTTTGACTAATTAAGAAAATTTTATTTGTCATGATTAATCAAATGGTGATTAAATTATCTTAAAATTTTGATGTCTACAACAACCAAAGAGATCATTCAAACAAGCACTCATAGCAGCAAGAACTAATGAGAAAGCTTTCGACAACGACCTTGAGAGGTTATCAGATGAAGAAGATGATGATGTAATGGAGGAAGAAGGTCAGAATCAGATTGATGATCTAGGGTTTCATGTCCCCAAAATCAAACTTCCTTCGTAGACTCATCAAACACATTCGTAGGCCATGAAAGGATTTGCCTAATTGTCAGATTGCTTGGGAAAACTCTAGGGTATACACTACTAGTATCAAAATTAGGGAAGATTTGGGGACTGCAAGGAGATTTTGAAGCAACCGATTTGGGTTTGGGGTTCTTGATCAAATTCAAAATGATGATCAATTGTAGCAGAGTCTATACAGAGGGCCCCTGAATTATAATGGATCATTATTTGATAGTAAGACGATGGGAACACGATTTTAAGTTGTTGAAGGAAGAAGAAGCGGGCAAGACATTATAGGTGAGGTTTCCCCAGCTCCCAATTGAGTACTATAACGAGAGAGTCCTCTTCCATATAGCAAAGGAAATCAGTAAATCCCTTAAGGTAGATCTTAACACTGCCATGTCTGCTCAGGGAAGGTATGCACGTGTATGTGTGAAAGTTGATCTAACAAAGCCATTAATTTCAAAATTTGCCATAGGTAAATATACTTACATAGTGGAATATGAACATTTACATTACTTTTGTTTCTAGTGTAGGAAAGTTGGGCATCAGAAAGACTATTGTAGTAGCAAACTGGCGCCAGAGTCGGCGAAGGCAAATTCAGTAACCATAGCTAACAACCATGAAGCTGGGCCACATCAATTTACAAAGGCTAGTTCCTCAAAAAGACAAGCTAACCCTGTCAGAGATCAACAAGAAGAATTTGGGCCTTGGATGTTAGTGAATAGAAGAAATGCAAGACAAGCTGGGTCCAATAACTACAATCACAAAAGATCTCCTAATAGGTTTGGGCCTCTATATAAGAATGGGATGGGTGATTCTATTTACACCCAAAAAATCATTAAGTATCGTCAATTTCTTAATACATTTTATTAAATTATTTAAGATTATAATTTACTCTCAATACCCCTTTATTTTTTCCTTCTAAATTACCCTTCAAGGTGCACCAGAATAATAAGCAAATTAAAAACCCAAATTATATCACTTTGAAAAACTCTTTCAAAATCTTTAAACAACTTTGTCATTACATATTCCTTTTATTTATATATAGATAACAACGATATAATAATATCAAATATATATATATATATATTCATAGATATGATTTATAAGCTATTTAAATCATTGTTGTTTTGATAATTTTTTTGAAAATAAAATTTTAACCAATAAGCAAACAACCCCATTAATGATTGATGCATATAAAATCAATCAGGTAAAAGATCGTCACATTGAATACATGAAAAACAAAGAAAAAGGCATAAAGATGTTTAAAAATGAAAAAGGTAAGAGAGAGAAAGAAAAATAGAGGCATGAAGATGTTTAGATTGGCCTCATGAAAAATCAAGAGGCTTTCAATAAAAATATAATGGTACATATTGTGTTCTTGTTTTTTTTTTTTTTTTTGTAAGTAATAACACAATAACAAACAATGATATTGATGGTAATGGTGAGTTTTGATGGGGTGGATTAGGGTTTTGGAGTGAGAAGAAAAAATAATTCAAAATTGGAGAAAAATAAAAATATATGTATAAGTGGTTTGGGTGTATTATGAGAAATATATATATATATATGTATGTATATATTTTAGGGTTTAATGTGTATTATCCTTATTAGTAAATTTACATTAGAGTATAATGTTTTAAAATTTTATTTAAGCATAGTAAGCTATTATTTGAGTGCAAATAGAATCACCCGAATGGGACATGGAAGGAGCAAAGGAAAAGGCTAAGCATAAAAGCCCTATTTGCCCAAGCATGGAAGATATTTATAGAAAAGATTCCACTCGTGAGTCAGGCAATCCAAATGTAGCTCTAAAGATATATTCCGAAACAAAAGAGGATGGAAGACAACTCAACAAGGATAAGAATCCAACTACTGAAGGACAAGCTAGACCTAAGCAATCTGCTGCAAGCTACAAACCTAGACTGCTGCAAGCCATAAGCAATGAACTAGAATTGATGATCACAAAGGTCAGTACACCCAACCACCCCATTATCACCATTTAATCCCACTCTAGCCCAGATTTCATGTATTCCTCCTTCCCTATCTACCTTTGAAACTCCCAAAACTTCTACTAATAACTTTGATCTCAAACAAAAGCCACTCAATATAAAACTCTAGCAACAACAGCACCAACGAGGAATTGTAGATACCAGAAGTACAACTCACCAGGATGAGGCACAGTTTGGTGAGGTCATACTTCGAGCCAGAGAGCGAAGCCATTCACCAAATAGGCATCGAGTGGTGAATAGAAGAGATAAGGCTGAATGTAAAACCAGGCGGGTGAGCATGAGAGGAAGGTCACTGCAGGCAACTCAGATGGCAGCTATAAGGCCATTAGAGTTATCAAAGAAGATAGTGCGTAATATCATTGGTCTGTGTGATGACTGACTACGTCGTGAGTCCCTTCACTCATTGTTCTCATTGGGTTGTTGTGTTCGAAGGATTTTGTTTTACAATTTTTATTTTTGTTTACTCCGGTGTTGAGTTTCACTTGTTTCGGAGCGTGCGGGTTCGGTCTAGAGTGCCAGGGGTTTGAGCCGAGGAAATTCTAGGCTGGAGGACCAGGGCCGCACGTATGAGAGATGAGGCCGCACATATGGGGAAGTGTGGGCTTTTAAGCATTGCACACTGCATTATATGCAGGTGCGGAAAGAAGTGCGGGAAGGCACCACACGTGTGGAGATTAGTGCCGCACGTGCGGGAGGCACGCTCCGTACTTGCGGGGGCAAGTGCCGCACGTGTAGATAGACCTGAGCCCGAAAACTCTGTTTTTCCTCCTTCATTTGGGCTATGTATATCACTTTTGGAACATTTCTTTCTCACTCTAAAAATCATTTTGCTCCTCATTCTCTCTAAAAACTCTCACCAAACACTAAAAACCCTTAATTACTTGCAATCCATTGGGTCTTAATCCATCATCTTTCATAAGTTTTGGAGAACAAGGCAAGAACTTCACTTTGTGCGGTAGAGATAAAAAATTCTTCACCTTTGGTTTTAGGGTTTCATCTCATCTCTTCAACAAGAACTTGAGGTAGGGACTTCTTTGAGTTATATATATGTTTTTGCTAGGTTGATGTTAAACTTGGAGCTTCTTGATGATAATATGAAAGTTTTGATTTTGGCTCAAGAATGTTATGATTTTCAAAAGGTGGGTTTAACCTTGTCTCTTTTAAATAATCTCTTGAGGGTTTGAATAACCTTGGTTAAGGAATGATGTTCTCTTTTAGAGTTTCTTTCAAATGTTTGGGTGTGTGTGTTATTGTGGTGGGAATCAAACCTAGAAATTGGGGGTTTTTAAAACAAGTGTTGAGAACACATGGTCGACATTATTAATGTATTATTTTGTGCATCAAAATGAGTAAAGGATGGGAAAAATCCTTATTTATAGTTATAAATGATGAGTTTCATAAAATATGGGGATTTTTGTTATCGGAAAAATTATTGTTCAAATGTTACTATAGTCTTAAAATGACTAAGTTGTTGGAATTGCTTGAGATGTGGAAATGTGGTTATTTGTTGATGGATTTAAATGGAAACATGGTTCTCTTGTGAGATAGTATGGAATGGAACTTTGATTATTTCGGAATTATTGGCATTGATAATTGTTGCATTGCATATCCATTCAATTGCTATTGCACATTTTGAATTGAGTTGCGAACTTTTACATTGAGAAAGGAAGGTTTATAAATAAACTTCTCATGGAATTTGTTTTGGAGTAAATACGTTGATAAGTCCGGATAGGGGGTGTAGATGGATTTGTCTAAGTTGACCTAAGTGTCCGCGGTGAAAGATCGAAAACACGCGCGGAGGAGGTACCACTTCCCTTCCGATTAGCAACCGGTAAAGTAGGGTTTTTGGTAGTGCTAGTTAAGCCTACTTGCAAACACCAACCTAGGGATTACCTGAGTCGTATTTACTGCCCCATTGAATAAAAATTGTATATTTTATTATTGTCGTGATTTCAAGTTACTGTTGAACATGGTGGCTTTTTAAAACGTGTGAATCAAATCTTTTTTTTTTTTTTTTTTTATTGGCATTACATGGCATGTGTATTTTTACACTGGGAATCTTGCATAAATGTATATACTTTGTTTAGAATTCTCTACTGGGCTTTATATTCACCCCTATGAGATTTTGGTGCAAGAAAAGACGTGGTGAACCTGCCAACTAGGGCGTGGAAGTATATATTGAGAGCATAAGGCTCTTTTTATTGTGATTGAAATTTTTGTAAGCTAAGGGCTATTCATGTATGGGTCCGAGAGACCATTTTTGTGTAACCGGGCTTAAGCCTTGGAACTTGTAAGCCCTTGAGGGCATTTACTTATTTTGATTTAATGATTCTACATGCTATAGATTCATGTACTAGCTTTCATTGAATGTATAACCGCATGTGAGATCATTCTTGTATAAACATTTGAGATTATGTAATGGAATATGTTAGGGATATTTTTGGTATCTCTTAAGAGCCATGGTTATTATTCTATTTCAATTGTATGTATTTTTGGGGCGTTACAGTTTGGCTAACATAGATCCATTACCCATCTTCCTAACCGGTCATCCATGAATGTTATGTTATGGAATTGCTAGGGAGCTGGCAACAAAAAATTTAAGAGAAACTTCAGAGAACTCATCAGAGTATATTGCCCAAATGTTGTTGCTCTTTTTGAAAGAAAAGTTCCCTTCAGCTCAATAGGTCTCTTTTTCAATAATCTAGGGTTTACTACTTCTACCATTATTGATCCTGTTGGACGTGTAGGGGGCATATGGCTGATTTGGAACCCTATCTAAGTCTCAGCCAGTGTCTATATTGCTAGCTCTCAAGTAATTCAGGCCATTGTGAAAAGAGAAGATTATGAAGAGTGAGTGCTAGCTGTAGTCTATGCTAGTCCTAATTTTGGTATGCATCAAAACCTCTGGAATGATCTTGAAAATTCTGCAAACTCCATGACTAAACCTTGGCTTATTGCGGGAGATTTCAATGATGTCATGGGCCAGAATGAAAGGAGAAGTTTCACACAAAATAATTAGAGTAACAGATGCAGAAGGTTTCTTGATAACATTAACCGATGTGGGATTATGGACCTAGGTTGCATGGGGCAGAAATTTACTTGGTCCAACAATAGACAGGGAATGGCTAATACTATGGAAATGTTGGACCGAATGCTTCGCAATACAAAATAGAGGACCACCTTCCCTGAAGGAGTAGTCAGAAACCTTCCACGTACATACTTGGATCACTCCCCTCTTATGGTCTACATGGAAGGTATAACTAAACTCTCCCCTATGAATCGTCCTTTTCATTTTGAAGCCGCTTGGTTATCCTATCCTACTTATAAAGATATTGTAAATTCTTCTTGGAATCATGAATTTTTTCTTCAACACAACCTAAAATCTATTGCCACTAACTCTCTTGTTTGGAACAAAGATGTTTTTGGAAATATTTTTAAAAGAAAAAAGTGGTTGTTATCTCAAATTGAGGGAATCCAAAAAGCTCAAACTATTAATCTTAGGATCTGAATCTATAGCATGTGATCCATGAATTGAAACAACTGTAGATAAATACAAGTTCATGCCTTAAAGGCTACAAGTTTCCAAGACGATGCTTGGTTACAACAAAAGTGGGTCAAGCCCAATACAAAGAAAGCCTAGGCTTATACAAAACAATATTTACACAACAAAATAAAACGAGTATTCAGCTCTATAATCCTCCCAAGTTAACCTCTTGGCGGAGGCATATCATCAGCATTTGAAAGTTAGTTTCCGCATAGGGTAAGCTAAAGCCTAGTAGAGATATGCTTAATGATCTGTATGATGCTTAACAATGCCATATGGTGAATGCACATGAATGCCATTTACCAAAACAATACATTTTCTCTTTCAAATAATGCAATACCATGTTTATAATTCAATTGATAAATCGCTACTTCCAAAACAGAAAATAGGGCAACGGATATATACGCTAGGAATCTATAGGTACGTGTCTACTAATAGGCTATACAAGCAGTATCAAAGCCATTTTACTAGTACTAGCCGGAAGAATCGACACCTAACCATGTAGGTTTCGGACTTTTCACTAAGAACATACAGGCCAACATAAATAACCACAACCACACCCCCTAACCAGATTGACCAAGGTATTCACCTATTTTTCTCAAAAATGATAAATATATAATGATACTAAGATTATCGATCCTAACAACGGCTTCTCAAATCAAGGAAATTTCAAAATTTGTTACATGCCCAAGCTATTGGGATAAACATACAAACATATATACACATAGGCAACATCAGTAGGCATGAAGCCCTACATATGACAATTTTACTTTCTTAAGAGTCACTTATTTTTTTTAAATTATTTCTTTGAAGTCCTTCAAATTCTTAATTAATTGCAATTCTAACCCTAGGACCAAAATGCATGCGCCATTGACTCCCTAAATGTGGAATTACCACTCGAAAACCCTAGATTTTCTGGTTGTCATCATGTTCGTCGGTAGATAGCCTTTTTGTTCGAAACAAGAATCCAAATCGAATTGGACTCTCTAACCCTAATTTAATTTAATCCTACACTAAAATAAGTATTCCAATTCATAAATTAAACCCAAAGCCCTCACATTTTTATTAAATAACACAATGACCCCAAACAAGTACCATTATATATTATTATATACACTTGTACCCTAAAATCATTTTTAAACATTATATTTTACAACTTTCAAAAATTGTACACACAAAAAAATAAAAACAAGTCCCTCAAATCAACCTCACATGGCCGGCCATCACCTTGAAAATATGATGAATGTACTTTCGAGACAAGTTTGCATAAATTATGGAAAATATCTTTGACTTGGTACAAACTTATATATATATATATATATATATGTATATATGTAACTAGGTTGGTTTGATTAGGAGGAAAACCCTAACTATATCATGTTTAGGAACCTAATTAAGGCCTCTAAACTTCCACTATTCCATTAGATTCAAACTAAATCCAAAACATCCCATTCAATTCCATTCAATGGGCATTTTGGACCTTTGACACCAATTTTTCTATAAAAGCAACCCCTCCCTTAGCATTTTACATACAAGAACACATAGACACACACTATATTCGGCTGAGAGAAAGAGAAGGGGAGGGTGAGCTTGGTGGAAGATAGGAGAGAAAGAGAAGTTTGCTAACAATTCCAACAAGCCTAAAGTAAGGCATAACACAACTCTTTTATTTTTCCTTTCAAATACAAGCTCTTACAAGTTTTAAATATTCATTTCAGAAGTGGTTTGATGGCTTTCTTGTGTAAAAAATGAAAGGAGTTGAGCCTTGATTCTACCCTTTTTGTATTTCTCTTAATCGGTATAGAACTACATTTTTCCATATCAATCTCTCAAAATTTCCAAAGGCACACATGCACCTTAAATTTCTGAGTTTAATACATATTATTTAGCATGTCTTCATCCCAAGAGAAGTGGAAAATTTCCCCTAGTTGGCCTCTTTTCTCACCAGCTTACTTATTTTAAGAACTGTGCCAGAAAAATCTGTTTTACAGCCAACTTTCAAAAATTCTAGACCAATGTGGAAAAATCTTCTGGACCTCAATTTTATGTCAAAATATTCCTTAAGGAGTTAAATTTCAAGGAAAATTGGTTTCATTGAAAACAAGTGAGCGGTTTGTGAGAAAATCTGATTTTTGTAACGGTCAACTAATCTGGACAGAGCTAGGGTATTTCTAAAATAACTAAAAATATGGAGAAGCTATTCCATTTCCAAAAAACGTTCTAAAAAACTATATGAAATTCTCTACGAACCATAGGAAGGCTGGATTTGGGAAAAATCTAAAATAGTTCTTTTAATCTTGATCTTTAAGTGACTCTGAATCTGGAAATTCTGTTTACATTGGTGTTTTGTGCTCTGGACTTAATGAATATGTTTAATTGTGTACAATCATGACTTGGTATGATATTATACATGTCACGGTTATGTATTTTGGTGATGCTTACACTCATGCAATTTATTTTATTCTCGCTTGTACTAACTAATTATAACGTTAATCTAACGGAAAACTTAATGGGGTGGCTCATGGGATTTCGATCACATGAGTAATATAATGAGATGAAGTTATGTTCAGATGGAATTGGTTAGTGGGATACATCCCCTTTGGTATGCTAAATCTTGCGCAAGTGGTTATTTCAAAATCTTTGAATGGAGCGGTTGTATTCAAACCCTAGGTGGTTTGGTGCAAAGAGGGATTTGGGCAAGGCCCGTCATTACCGTCTTTTTTGAGGCCCTGCGGTTGGCGCTATGGAGTATATAACCGTTGGTAGGCATCCGAGGTAAGGTCTACAACAAAGAAGCAAAATAGGGGGCATACCGAATAATCCGTGTCCAATTCTTGGAGTTGGGAGGACGAAATCTCTTTGGGGGATTTCTAGACTACTAACAACTAACCATGTTATCTGTGCTATGTACTTCAATGCCATGACCCTTACCTTTATTCTTTTTTTCTTTTTCTTTTTTTTAAATGCTGTTGTGTATTGAACTGGGAAAAAAAGTCGGGATGTGCGTGCATTTACTGGGCATTCAAAGCTCATGTCATATCATGCCAGGTGCCAAAGAGAAGTTTCTAGCAGGAGAAGACGAACTAGAAACCTTCGAACACATGTGGCTATCCTAGAAAAGTTAGAAGTTTCTTTGTTGTTTTGTAAAGTCCATATTCTTTGGGATGTAATATTGCTAGAACTAGCTTTTGTAATTAAGGATTTGTAATTATTCTATTATTATTATGTACTTATATTCCAACACTAATATAATTCCTTACGTTGCTTATGAGACCTTGTGTCAATGCCTTTTAAGATCTGTTAAAAGGGCAATGCCCTATCTAAGAAAGCTGAACCTAGAAGGGAGGCTAAATTGACTCCTTCGGCAATCTGGGATCTTACTTGGTTATTGACTATAGGACTTATTAGTGACTTTCCGTTGACTACAACCCTTAGAGTAGATTTTGGGGCGTCACACAAGGCTCAAATACCCCTTGGGCCTAATTTTCTGGCCTGAATTTTGGCAGGAGCCCGCAAGGCCCCGATATGAGCCGGCTCGAGCCCAAGGCTGGGTGGGGAGGTCCTGGCCAAATTTACACCCCTATTTTTTAATTAGTTTTGATAGAAAAAGTAACAGTAGCACTTTAGTCTAAAACACATGGGGGCTTTCTGAATATGTTTGAACCATAAGGGGTAAAATGCTCCAGCCCCAACCACAAAAGGGTAAAATGTATTTAACCCTATATTTTGTGAGAAAAATTACAATTTTTGCATCATTAAATAAAAGATATATAATCAAATAAAAATAGATATGAAATTTTTTAAAGTTATACATTTTCTTATCACTATTATACCTTTTGTTAGTAAAGTTACGATTTTGGTGTCGTTACACAGAAGTTATAGAATTTTTGAAATTAAACTTTTTTGTATTAATATTATACATTTTGTGAGAAAGGTTATGAATGTTTTAGTAACTTGCTAAATGACCTATTGAGCCGATCATTTTTTATGATGTGACACAATATGGTCTGCACAATGGATGCTCGCCATGTGTCCACATTGTAGACTTTTATAATTATGTTAAACTTGTTGAAGTCATTATATTTTTTCTGAACTTGCAGAGATGTTAGTGTAATTTACCATTTTTCCTATAGATCATAAAAGACCATAAAATTAACACGAATGCTACAAATTTAGGAAATATATGATAAATTACCAGCAAGTCCTAATAGTTGGACTTTATTCCCATTAAGTCAACTCGTCACTGAAAATTGGTCCTAACAGTCTTCGCTAAAAATAGACAATTACTTACAGTTTTTGTAACATTTTTCTAAATTTTTCACTAAAAATTGACAATTACTAATGTTTTTCTAAATCTGTCGCTAAAAATTGACAATTACAAACATTTTTCTAAATCTGTCGCTAAAAACTGACAAATAGCGACTTTTTTTGTGACGAATTTTTGAAACTGTTGCTAAAAACTAATAATTAGTGACTTTCTTTTCATAAAAACATTGCTAATTATCACAGGACCTATTGTGTAATAAGTCCACCTATTAGGACTTACATGTAAGTCCAAAAAAAAATACTCATAAATTATCTAAAATTTGAAATCAATAGTTAAGATTTACTTAAGTTTTGCCCCTATAGCACAGCTTAAATGTACACCATAGATCAAAAAATTCATAGTTCCTAGCATCTTTCAAAAATTAAAATAATGAAGAGTAATGTTATGTATCTCTCATTTTTATTTATTTACTATTTTAAGTGGTTGCTTCAACCATAAATAATTTTAAGAGGGGGGGGGGGGGGGGAATCTAAAGATTGACTTTTATAACAAACTAAATTCTGAGTTTATAATTATAGACACTCCATTTTGTCCGCCCTAAGACTTGGGCGCTTGCTTTCGAACACTTGATGATGAATGTTGGAATGTGCTGTCTTACGAATTCCTCAGCAGGAGATCTGGGATCAAACTTTAATCCCTAACATATACCTGCTTTGGCCAAACCATTCAAGTGTTAGAGATGGGTGGAAAGGAGGACAATTCTTCAGGGAAAAAATCCCTGTTTTTCCCTCAAAATAGTATGGCCGTACATGTTTTGGTTTGGCCATACACTTTCTCCTTTGGCCATATAAACAACTTTCAGCCGGATAAAAAGTGGTTGGCTAGCTAAAACATGTGCCAACCAACTGTTTTGTTCAAGAGACAGAGCATTTTTGGGAAAACTAGATTCTTGCTCAAGTTTCACACAAATATCTCAGATATTTGTCTCCAAAAGTCCATATATACATGTGTCCCCTTTCATTTTCAAGGGTTGAGAAATTTCTTGAAGGCCTAGAGAGCAATTCCAAGGCTTGTGCATCACACCATCTAGCTTCGTTAACTTTTCACCTCAATCTTCACACACACACACCACCCAAAACACTACCAGAGCTTGATCTTGAGACTCTTGACTAAATATTCTAGCCATACCTAAGGATCTTGAGGGGGTTTGAAATCAATTTTGGTAATCAAAAGGCCTTTCATCTCTTTGAGGGTAAGTTCTGGTACTTTTCTCATCCTTCTCTCCTTTCTTCCTCTCTATCTCTATTGTTTTTTGTTATTTAAACTTGTGATCCTCTTTGGGATGTGGATGGCTCAGCCACCCCCTATAAATGTTGTAATTTATTACTTTCTTGTACTTAAAGATGTGTTTACCTTTAGGATGTGGATGGCTCTGCCACCCCCCATCAGATTGTAATGTAATTTCCTTACTTTCATGTATTTTCCTTACCCTTCGGCATTATCCAAGTGTTTTGATCCATGTGAGTGTTTGTGGTTATTTCATAGGATCCCTCAGATGATCCTTTGTTATATCTTTCTCTCTCCTTTATCTTTGAAGTTATAAGATTTTCCTCCTCAAAGGTGTTGAAAACTCTCTTTTCAACCAACTTTTAACATAGAAATGGATTCTATATCCATATTCCATGACATAGAAGATGAGTCTTTAACCTTTTTGATGAGTTATATGCATTTTCTTGTACTTCCTCCCTACTTTCTTAAAAGCCCTATAGAGCTTTCATTGGCTTTATGAGGCTTCACTTTAGAAATGGTGGCAATCTGCTCTCTCCAATTAATAGAATGGATTTGGGTATTAATCTGCCTTTATCCACAAAGAGTTGAATGTAGGTTTTCATCTATTTCTCTGGCTTGTTTTTTATTTTTTAGTTGCCATACATGTACATATTAGCTTTGTTCATTTAATAGCTTTTGTACATATTTCATAGCATATTTTGTTGTTGAATGTTCGATGAGGCCTATCTACATCTTCCTTGAATATCTTTATGATAGGAAGGAGTAGAAAGGATGAGTATCCCTTGGAAATGTTTTGTTTGGTTCTATTTTGTCTTTGCTACACAAACCAGGATTTTCCAAATCTATTGTACGGCTAACCAGATAAAGGATCTAGCCAATAATTCTTTCATTTGACTAGACCATTTGTTTGGCTGGTCAGTTGACTTTTCCAAGCAAAATAAAGCAGAACAGAGCAATTCCTAGGCATGTACATCTCCTCTTACAGCTTTCCTTTCTATTTCACATGATTTGTTAGATTCAGCTTCTGTTGGCTGCATTAATTCATTATTGTAAATAATTTTCAACCCCACTTCTTTCTATTCATTCGTTTTTGTAAACAACTTCGAACCCAATGTCATCTATTCCTTTCATCGTAAAGGATTATTGTAATAACTTCCAATCTCCATTTCTTTCTATTCCTTTTATTTCCATGCTTACTGTATTTGTTAATAAGCATCATGTTTTCTTGTTTTATCATATCTATATCTTGCATCCATATTTCATGCATTTGGATTCCGTTGATTTGCATCTATGGGCATATCATTTACTATCTGATTTTGTGCGCTATCCCATGTCTTGGGATGATTCACATGTCATGTATTTAGTACCCGAATCTATAGTTGCATTCTTGTGTATGGATTGCATTAGTATTTTACATCTAGGACCATGCATATTTTACTAACTTTTGTTTTATCTTCATAGTCGGATGCGAGTAAATATTAGGTGAGCATTTATCGCTTTAGTATCCCCGCCTGTGAATTATTTTTCTTACTATGTCTAGCATTTTATCATGCGGCTATATGCTTAATTGATATATCTCAATGATTGCCAGTGGATGAAGGTTGTGTCACTCAATTTGAAATAGTGTTGAGATCAAAACATCCAAAATGAATGACACAGTTTATACATGATTACTTCACATAATAATTTTTAGCATTAGTAAATAATTAGAACATGAGCATGTATGGTACATAAAACTCATATCATGGTTTAGTAAAGGCCGATCTTTTGATCGAGTGAGCGAGGGTGCTCAATTCATGACCTTCACCCCTCATACCTAAGGTTCTGAATCGAGCCATCTTTGGTTATCACGAATAGTGTCCTTTGGCACAAGTCACAGGTTTCCTAGTTTTTCCAAAAGATTAGGTGGTGCAGACACCCCATTTTTGACCGTCCGCAAGACTCGAGTGCTTTGTCATGTGCACTCGATGATGAAAGTTACATTATGTATGATTCGAATTCTCAACGGAGGAATTTAAGCTCTAGCTCTGAAACAGTCCCAAAACCTTCATATTTACACTATTCTTACCTCAAAGGTCCCTTTTTGGACATTGTGCCACCCTACACTGAGCCTTAAACAGAGGAACAGGGGAGCACATTGGGGCCCGGTTGTGCCTCATTAGGAGCTGACCGTGACCATTGGGGGCCGGCCATGCCTTTTTGGCGAGAAACACTGTTTTGAACGGGAATCAGCCAACTGTTTATTTTTTAAGATATTTGTAACCTATTTTGCTCAAATTCTATAAATACGAACTAATCCCACTGTGTTAAGGGTTAGAAAAATTTCAAAGAAGCCAAAACTCCCTTGAGAGCTCCTTTTTCTTGTGCAAGCTAACTTTGAGATATTTTATCATCCTTGAACTATATCTATACATTATATACACCCTTAGAGCTGAACCTTAGGGCCTTGGTTGAGGCTTGTGAATCATAATTCAACCTTGAGAGTGTGTTAGGATCAAGTTTGGTTTACAACCAAAGCTTGCTCTCTTCAAGAGGTATAAGCTTGTCACATTTTCTCTTGCTTTCATTTCTGTCTCTTTCTATCTATTTCTTGTGTCTTTGTGTAATTTTGAATCCATTTGAAGTGTTGGAACTTCGGGTTGAATAGATACCAAAGGTAGAGAGGATTAACACCTTTTCTTGCACCTTAATTCATAGCTCATATCCTTTGTTTTCACACTATTTTCTTTGACTTTCAAACTGATTTTTAGAGTTTGAGAAGGCTAAAAAAACATGGTTTAAAAGTCTCAAAAGTGTAGGGGTTAGCCACCTCTCCTTGTTCTTGCTTACTAGTGTAGCTTGACTTTTTCGCGCCCCCTTTCGGAAGCTCGAAATATAAGCCCTACAGTTCAGGCTCCCTCGAAATATGAAATTGATAAACACCAAAGAGTCCAAATCCAGCAAATCATTTGGAAAAAATTGATTTTGAATAAAAAATGCCAAAATTGGACTACTTTGCCAGATACAAAGTCACCACCTAAATATTTTATTTTGAAAAATTTAAGAAACCCATGACTTGTGCCAAAGGCCACGTGTCCCTCATCACCAAAGTTGCCTTGGCTCGGGAACTTAGGTACGAGAGGGGAAGGTCATGAATTGAGCACCCTCGCTCGCCCGATCAAAGATTGGTCTCTACTAATCATGATATGATTTTTATCAACATTATATGCTCTTGTTCCAGTTATTAGACTAGCATTTACTATGTGATGCGCACACACAAGGTATAGACTAATTTGCTCAAATTGGAACAATTCAAATTCATGTTTCGAAAAGGGTTTGAATTTGCCACTTGACAAAGTGGGCTTAAAGTTTGTGAATTTGCCACTTAACAAAGTGGGCTTAAAACATATGAAAAATCTAGAAATCCCCTAGATGTTGATTTGTGATTATGTATCAATTTTAAGCAGTATATAACAATCCCAATCAAACAATCAAGACAAATCGACACAACGATTTTACGTGGAAAAACCAAAATTGGACACCTCCAATTGTGATAAAAAACCACGGGCAAAAGCCACAAAACAATCCACTAAAAAGACATAAAGGAATTACACAGGTATACTCTCAATTACGTAGCGAATCCACGCCCGAATTGAACCAACCTCTATGTGCCTCTTCCAACCCCGTCTTCACCTCGGAATTATCTTGATGATGAGCCACTCCATAATCCACCAAAGCTTCAGGCTCAAATTCTTCAGAATCCACCGAAGAACAACTCTCTCTTTTGTATTCGATCAACCTCCTTGATGTATGCTTCTCAATTCATGAGTTTAATACCCATTCAAATTTATCAAGGAAAACTCACAAAAATCCTCCAGAAGAAAACCTTAGAAAACCTCAAAGTAGATCTCAAGAGTGGTCTAGTTTTTTTGGAAAAAACCAACTACTTATAGAAATCCAAAGTAATCCTAGTTTTGGGAGAAATCCAATTACTTATAGAAATCCAAAGTAATCCTAGTTTTGGAAGAAATCCAATTACTTATAGAAATCCAAAGTAATCCTAGTTTTCGAAGAAAACCAACTTCTTATAGAAATCCTTGTCAAACGGGATTGCCAAGAATAAAACCTAACAACATACATTCACTTAATCGTTCCACTTCAAGCAACAAGCCTTCATTCACAGGCACTCAAATAGTTTAACAAGTAAGCATTTAGCCTCATGGAAAGTATGCTAGTCATGGCAATTACTCACACTCATGCAAGTATGCTAAAGCACTAAAAACTCACCTAGTACTCCACGCTAAGATAAAACAAAAGAGTTAGGAAAAATATACATGATTCCTAACTATACAAGATGGCTAATGCAACACATGCAATCTAAATAGGCTCAGCTACTAAAATGGCATATGAGTCAACAAAATAGCATATGGTCCAAAGCACGTATTCACCGAAGTATTGAAATGACAATGCAGTTAGAATGATACGCCGAGCCTCGGTGCATGCAATACAAATGAATGGATGCAAACATGAGATATGATAATTGAAACGTGATGTCCCTAATCTAACCATCATAAGCGCATAAATAAAAGGGAGAAAGGCATAGGATTGGAAGACATACACATTATTACAACTTTGCACTCTCAGGAAGGAGAGGCCGAATGAATAAGCTAATTAACTAACTAAGCCAAGCTAAGCTAATTAAACTGACTATTACAAACCAACATGAATAACTAGCCAAGCTTAGTTAACTAATTATTACAAAAACAAATAAATAAACTAACTATTCTAGTTAACTAATTAAGAATTTAACAATTAATCAATTTAACTAGGCTAAGCTAATTAAATAAATACAAAACAAACTAATTAGCTACAACTAATTAAGTACAACAAATAAAAGGCTAAATGCTAATTAAACTAATCAACTATTCTCGGGAAGCGAGGGAGGCCCATGCACGCTCGGTTTTCCAAACATCCACTGTCTGCTCTCAGAAGCCTCTGTTGCACAACCCTTACACTGATTTCCTTCTCCAGATCAACTCTGCACTACTTCACAAGCATTCTACTTAAAATTCATTGGTGATCGGTAGGCCAGAAGTGGTGGCCAGCCGGCCACCATTGAGGGGTTGCCATCCAACACTAATGGCCTATCGGCCAGAAACAGTGGCCAGCCGGCCACTGATGATGCACTATTCCTTGCTACAACAGAGAGCAAATAGGGCAAAGAAAAGGTATTCTCACAGATTGTTTATACTGTGTATCCCTCCTTATCATCAAAACATCTCAAAGGAGTGATATACTTGGTCCTCAAACCATCAATCAAGCAATTTCATTGCATGATGGCTAAGGAACTAAGATATACAAGTTTAATAAATGCACAAACAAGACCAAAAACCATCATCCTATCATGCATGATCAAGGGCAATGGAGACCTTAGAAAAATTGGCACATTTCATCACTTTGAGTATGAAATGTCCCAATTTTCCTTGTGTTCAATTAACGTCCTATTGAACACGCCAAAGCACAATCAAGTCTTTACACAATTTTAGTTTCCATTTTTGTTTACTCATTTTAATTTACCATTCCATTCTTTAACCAATTAAGTCCATTGGTGAGTAAGTCCTCTAAAAGAGAAGGAAATGTCAAACAAGGGGTAGTTTAAGGCAAGAGAGAAGTGTCATGCCGTTGATACTGAACCAGCAAAAGAGGATTAAACCATTAAGCATGGACCTCAATCTCAAGTTTAAACCATCTTAAGGTTGAAACAACCCTTAAAGAAAACAAAAAAGTGAAAAAATTAAGGAGGTTGCAGAGATTATGCTTGCTGAAATTAAGGCCTCGTTTAGGAATAGGCTAATTTAGTAACTTTTTGGCTATTTGGCTAAAATATGAGCTAAAAAAAACTAGTATGTTTGGGATGACTTCTTGGCTTTTTACGAAAAGATGTGCAAAAAGTAGAGAGAAAAGAGAATCTTTGACTTTTTGGTATGGGTTGTTGGCTTTTTGTTTTTTTAGTGGCTTCTTTGCTTTTTGGCTTTTTGGCTAAAAGGGCCACTTGCCAAACAAGGCCTAAGTATGAAAAGCACTAAAACATGCAATCAACTCAAACAAGTGGTGTCGAAGGGCCTAAAACACCAAGCTTGTGAGGACACTTACACTACAACCATGCAAAACAAGACTCAAATGACTTAACCAATCCAAAACAGAGTTAAAACAGTCCAAAATAGAGACTAAAACATGCTGGAATTAAGCTACAAATAGCTAGAAAAATAAGCTAACACTTAGAGTTAATTAGGATAGCAAACAAGACACAAGGAGGGGAGGCTAACCCCTTCAAATTTGAACCTCAAAAGATGATTTTTACCATCGAAAATACTCTGAAATTCAGTGTTTAAAAGCCCAAAAAAAGATAGTTTGAAAGTGGGAAACAAAGGTGGAAAGGCCTTGAAAGTAAAGAATAAAGAAGGGTGAAACACCCCTAACCTCTAATGGCCTAAAACCACCAATTTCAACCCACAAAAACAGAGTTTTTTGCAGTCGAAAAACAGCCCAAAAACAGTGGGAAAAGATAAAAAAAAAAAAAAGTATGCAAAACAAGTTGAAAAGGAAAGTATTATACCTCTGGAAGCAAAGATCAATTTTAGGCAACAATTCAAGCCAAAACCACCTTCTAGAGCTCCAAGAAGGCTTCAAGGAACCTCAGCTCAAAGATAATCAACTTTGGTTAACGAGGTGTAGGCAAAAGTGTGGTGTATGTAAGCTAATGTGCACAAATTTGCAAGAGAGAGAGAGAGAAATGTAGAGAGAGAGAAATAATTTTTTCTCCAAAAATTCTAACCCTCAAAAATGAAGGAGGAGACCCCATATATATAGAAAACATGAGCCTTGGCTGAGATATATCCATCCATGCACGTGTATGAAGATGGGGGCAATTGTGGTAACAACTGGCACAATTGTCAACAAAATATCTGGAAAAAAAACACTGATGGCCGGCAAGGCACAAGGGTGGCCCACAGCCCACTAGAGGAGGCCTACATGTCCCAGGGTCTTGAGGTTTGAAGAACTAATGTTTTGGTCCAAAACAAGGCACAGAATGGGCAGGGTTTAAAGGCTCAAAGGTAGGGCATTCCGCCGAGGTCTTCGGGCACTAAAAAATGAGACATGCAATCATAATCATCGAGTGCACAAGCGATGACGTCCAAGTCTTGAGGACGGTAAAAAATGGGGTGTCTACAACTAGTTTTGGTATCTCTTTGTTATTACCTATCTTTTTGTGCTCTTTAACATAAGTTTTAGCTATTGTTTTTTACATATTAAGGGATGTTTAGGGTTGTTTTAATTCATTTACTTGGTTTATGCTTTGACTACTTTGCTTGTGGAGTTGTACGTTCTCATGGCTTCGAGTGTTTAGGCCTTAGACACCGAGTCATTCGAGTTGATAGCTTTTGTTTATTACTTAGTTATGTAAAGAGTCTCATTCTAATAAGCCATCTCGCATAATCATTTCTGTACCCTCTCTTCTTTCTTGATTTTTCTTTGCTTGAGAGTCATTTCAAGTGATTGATTGTTGTTCAAGGCATAAGAAGTAGACTTATGCTCAATGGCTTAATCTCCACAGAGGTTCATCATCAAGATGTAGTCTCTCTTTCATGCTATGGTTCATTTCTCGTTTGACATGTCTTCTCATTTAGTGGACTAGTTCTCATTATTGGACAAATTGATTAAGTAATGGAAAGGTAAATCTAAAAGGGTTAATAAAATTGACCTAAAATCAATGAAACTGACATAAAGAAAATGCTTAAAATTGGTTGTATTCGGCCAGACATTATGCCGAGTCCATCGCTTTGAGAATTGTCACTTATCAATCCATGATATTTTGATGAAACTTGAGGTGTGTCTATCTCCCTCTTTGAACCTCCATGATGAGAGGATGGGTGGTTGTCTTCATTGCATTTATTGTTTTGTCCAAATTGTGTTCGAAGTCATCAAGTTGTTAACTTGTGCTAATTGATGGTTTCAAACTCGAATTCACTCTTCTCTTGAGTTTCATGATAGAGAAGAGTAGAAGGGACAAACATGGCTTAAAGTTGCTCTGTTTGCACTGTTTTCATCCCAAAGCACAAAAACAGATTTTTGCAAGAAATTAGGGCACGACCAGCCTTGTTTGGACCCCGTCGGGCCCCATTAGGAGCCAAGCAGGCTCTAATGTTTGGTAAATAGAGTGTTTTGGCAGAAATAGGGTAGTGGCTGAGGGTGAAACAACACAAATTCCTAGGGAGGCAGACAGAGTAACTTCTACAGACTATTCACATAAGCGCGATCCTTGTGCATTTTTTTATATACATCACTGTTGTAATTACCTTACATATTATTGTTCTAAATATTCTTTTTGTAATTATATTGTTGTAACTAGCATTATTGTATTAATGTTGTAATTATTATTGTTATAGTATCCTTATTGTAATAAATTAGATAGCTTGTTATTTATTTATTATTCATTCGAATTTGTAATAGTTAGTTTAATCTGGACACTTGGACACTCATTCAGACCCTCTTGCACAAGGTCAAATATGTAATAATTTGTGTATGTCGTCCAACCCCCATTTATTTCTCCCTTTTATTTACCCGCTTATAATGGTAGCATCATGTTTACTTAGCATTTTCCATGATTCACATACACTCGTCTCGCATGCATGAGGTTCGGCTCATCATACTAAACAATGTCAATTTCAAATTCTTTAATCGAATACGTGATTTATCCCATGTCTTGGATTGAATCATATACTATGCTAGTAGTCGAACTCGTTGTTTGCATAATATGTGCATTGCATTAGTCATATCGCATTGCTTAGGAGCAGGCATGTTTTCTAATTATTTTGATTTGTTTGGCTTGCCTTGGACGACTAGGTAAGCATTTATTGCTTTAGCATATTGCATGTGTGTGATTGTTGCCATGACGAGCATGCTTTCCATGAGGCCAGGTGTTTAAGTGATATACTTGTCTGAATGTCGGTGGGTGAAGGCCTTTTACTTAAGTTGGAATAATTTGATTAAATGTAAAAACAAGCTCGCTTGTCCAAGTGACATGTATTTAAAATACTTTTTCAAAACAAACATAAAATCAATGCATTCCAAATTCGTAAATTGGTCTATACTTGTGCAACACATAATAAAATTAGCCTAATAATTGGAACAAGAGCATATAATGTAAATAAGAATCACATCATGATTAGTAGAGGCTGATCTTTGATCAGGTGAGTGGGGTGCTCAATTCATGACCTTCCCCTCTCATACCTAAGTTCCTGAGTCGAGACACTTTGATGATGACAGACTAATGGCCTTTTGCACGAGTCATGGGTTTCCTAAATTTCCCAAAAATATTTAGGTGGCGACTCTGTAATTTGGCAAAACAGTCCATTTTTGGCATTTTTAATTCAACTATTGATTTTTCAAAAGATTTGTCAGATTTGGACTCATTTGTGTTTGTATATTTTACATTGCACTTGTGAAATCAAATTGAAAACCACGGGAGTCCAAACTGTAGGGTTAGTTATCCAAAAGGAGCACGAAAACCAAGTTACAGGTGGCGACTCTGAGATAATGCAGTTCATTTTTAACAAATATTTTGTAATAAAATGGATTTTTTTTTATAAAAGTTGTAAGATCTGGACTCTTATTTACGTTTCACATTGTACTCATGAGACTAGATAGAAAATTGGAAAAGTTTGAACTGTCGTGCGCGCTCAGGTACTCCTGAAAATATCCCACAATAATTTTGTCAATTTAAACTTTGATTTTTAATTCAATTTCAATCTAAATTATTTTTATTGTCGTTAAGTAAAATCAAAGAAAAAGGAGTACTGTCATTAAATTCAATAAAAAAGAGTATTTTAGATATTTTATGTACACATACATTGAGTTAATAGCTAAAATATGATTTCTTTTCGTTAGTTTTGCTTAACAAAAGAAGGTGAATGGTTTAGGTTGAAAATAGATCAAAATATTAGAGTTTAAATTGACAAAGTTAAAAATTGAAGATTTATTTTGTTATAATGGTCAAACTTAGGATTTTTTTTTTTTTTTTTTTTTTTTTTTTTTTTGTGGTAATTCTTTCATAATTTACACAAAAAAAAAAAAAAATACTGTAAAGTGAAAATAGGTGGATGAGTTGGTCAGAAAAAAAAGGCAAACTAAAACCTATATCAAATCACATTTTTTAGATGAATAATGTTACACTTACCATCTTTTTATATCACCTTCAATATATCACCTCATGTGTTAACACATCATTTAACATAAACATGAGTAGTGAAACCCATTGCATGAGTTAACACAAAAAGTGGTATAAAAAATACTAAATGTAATGTTATTGTTAGATATAATATATATATATATATATATATATTGAAAGATGGTATATTGATCGTAATAATTATTTGTGTAATTTTTAGGATTTCAAATATGAAAGTAAAAAATAAAAAAAATAAAAAATAATTAAGAAAAATTACACCTTTGTGGTATCGGGAAAAAAAAAATTACAAAAAGGTGGTAAATTTTATAAATATTGTCATAATTTTTCAAAATCTATCTTGAATAGTAATTTTTTAAAAAAATTATAAGTACACAAAATTTAGTTACAACTTTCTCAGATAAAATGAGACTCATTAAATATGTGAGTTCCACCCATGCGATTTCATGATTGGATTTTGTGCGTAAAAGAAATAAAAAAATAGAAGATGAGAATTACAGTGTAGTGAGATAAAAAAAAAAAATTATAAAAATATGTGAGATACAAGTCATTATGTGATGGGGGTACTAGTCCACCTATCCAGTATGTGAGGAGGTTTCTTCCTTTCTGAAGTCCCTTTTAAGATCCTCTAAAGAAGTGAGTAACTAAAAGGATCAGGGCGAAATGTACAAAAAAATTCTCAAAGTAATTTCACTGGGCATTAAAGATGAGTAACGTGTCAATACTATTAAGGCCCCGTTTAGGAATAACGAATTTTAGTAATTTCTTAATTTTTGGATTAAAATATGAAATAAAAAATTTAATGTATTTGAAATAATTTTTTTTTAACTTTTTACGAAAAGATACACAAAAGTAGAGAGAAAAATCTTTGATTTTTTTGTATAATTTGTTAACTTTTGACTTTTTAAATAATTTTTTGACTTCTAAATTAAAATCAAGAGTTGCCAAACAAGACATAAGTATAATTATTTTATAAGTTTTATTATGAACAATAATGATAAAGGCCCACAACTCAATCACGGAATAAATTAAGAGTAATATTAACAACATAGAACCTAATAATATTATTTTTGTTGATCACTCATTAACTCTTTTGACTAAAACTAACATATGATTGGATGTTTTTAATATCAATCTAGTTGGGATTAAAAAGTTATACTAGAATACTTTCTTTCTAGCCTTTCTTAGTTGATGTAATCTCTATGTATTACTTTTTGATTCCATCAATAAAATTTACTTCTTTTTGTTGATAAAAAAGAAAAAATGAACCCCGCCTATCTGTGAAATATCTGCATTCACTTTTTGATTCCATCAATAAAATTTACTTCTTTTTGTTTTTTTTTTTTGTTTTTGTTTTTGTTTTTTTTTGTTACATTAGAGCGTTACGTTTGGGAAAAGCACACCAAATATTTTTTTTTTTTTTTTTTTTAGTGTTACGTTATTATATGTTTGGAAAAAGTACACCAATGGGCTTTTCAATGTGTTACATTGAAGCGTTACGTTATTAGAATGCTACATTAGAGTGTTAGGTTTTTATTCGTAAAGTGTGATTTGTTCTAGAATGAGGAAAAATCCAAAACTTCTATAGTACAAATTGCCTAAATGTGTAATTTTACATTTTGAGAAACTCACTTTTATTCCTAAAAAATTAAAACCAAACATATAAGTGACTACCTTTTTATATAATTTTCACTTTAATAGAACTTTTAAATTCATAAAAAAAAAAAAAAGGACGGAATAATTCACAAAATCATATTTTGTAACTTATTAGTGCTTTAGGATACTTTCTTTCTAGACTTTCTCAATAGATGTAATCTCTATGTATTACTTTTTGATTCCATCAATAAAATTTGCTTCTTTTGTTGATAAAAAAGAAAAAATGAACCCCGCCTATCTGTGAAATATCTGTATTCACTTTTTAATTCCAACTCAGCACGTGGGTCTCACAATTGGAAAAAGAAGCTACCCATGCGATGGAATTTCTATTGTTTTTGTAGGAAAATGTGTGTAATAAAAAAATCACCACCACCAAAATAACAGGTAATTCGTGTATTTTTAAGTGGTTTATTTGCAGTTTATTTTTTTAATTTTTTTAAAAATAATTTGTTAAAATAGATTTTAAAAAATCATTATTTTTTATGGTTAAAATATATATATATATTTTTAAAACTAATTTCTAATTTTTTTTTTTAAAAAAAAAAAACATTTTTATGAAGCTAATTTTTGTGTTATTGTTGAAGTAAGAAAGGAAATTATGTATATTATTCCAAAACTTTGTATTGTCTAAATAATTTATATGATGGGTTGTGCATTATCATAGTTTTCTTTCATCAAACTTATTAAGTTCTTGCATATAAAAAATTTATTAATCAATGTCTATTTTTAGAATGAAGACTGAGCTACACATTGAGAAAATTAAATTGGTTAGAACTAAATCAATTTACGATTTTTTCAAATTTTTTTTTTTTTTTTTTCTCAATCCTACGCACGGGTAGCACTTACTTTCCAATGGTGGGATGTGCAGACTTGGAATGAAAAAATCGAAAAGGAATTTTTGTAATTTGAAGGATTAATCAGATATATCAAATTGTGAACAAGAAACAAGAGATTCAAATCCTCCATACAAATAACTGTGTGTAATGTATGAGAATATATATTATCCAATGATTTTATTCTCCCAATTGAAAGAAAAATAAAGATAAAAGATAAATTACTGTTTTACCTTATTACATTGCATACGTATAATTTATTTAATAAGAAGAATTACATAGGGAAAATATCGCTAATTTAATTTATTTCAGTTGATTCTCGGATGAATAATGCTTGAGATATCTGGAACCTTTTTGAGGTCTCGCGGAATAACACTGCCAGTTGTTTGATTAAATTTCTCTCTATTGCGATAATATCTTCAAAATAATTGCCACCACGATAAAAGCCACCATTAAATTGATAGTCAGGAAATTGATTGTCATCGCCGGGTTGAACTATTTGGGGGAGAGAGAACCAAACCAAAGTGAGAAGGTCACCGCCTTGTCTGAGGAGTTGAAGATGGTTATCTTTCTGAGCCTTCATTGCTGCATAACATATCATACTCAACCACATTGTACTAAGTATTTCCCATCTCTCTTCCATTTTCTTTTCCTTCAACTCTAATGCAAGTTCGCGTCCCTCTCTTATGTTCCAATCAAAAGATCGTGGTAAGCATTCTACTTCCATATTTTCCAATGCTCGGCAAGCTTCGCTTACGTTAATCACATTCTTATTCTTGAGAAACCCTTGGAGATCATTGATCAGCTGGATCCTGTGACTGTCTAAGCTGTGATTGTCTGCATCGCCAAGAACGCTCCGTAAACGAATGCCCAACATCGAAGGGCAATTGAGGAGTAGATACATCATGTAATGTGACAGAGTTCTGCATGTTTCCTTAATACTAGCTTGCCCGTCATCTCCGTCTGCTGAGGTGGAGTTACTACAACTGCTTTGACAAGTATTCGACTCCCAATGGTAGCACATTTCTGTTGCGATGTGCCAAGCAACAATTTTAGAGTAAAAATGTATCTGAACCGAATATGTCATCTCCCCTTCTTCATCATTCTGTTGCGATGTGGAACTAGTATTATGGTGACGCATAATAGTATTTTTATCAGCCAAGTACTTTATGTGTCTCAGAATCATGCTAGGTAGTTTAGAATCAGCTTGGACATTCACACAAGTCTTGTGCATGTACCAGTTGACATTGTCCAGAATACCAGCCAACCACTCAAGTCTACTCCTACTCCAAGTCGTCAATGTCATTATAGGCTTGAACTGTTTTTTGAGGCAAAAACCAAGTAGATCAAATTGCCCCATCTTTTTAGACCACCTTTTCTTTTCAAGCATTCGGAATAACCAAGGAAACCTTTTTCCCAATCGGACCACCAGTTGGAGATGTTTGTTTTTAATTAGCCAAAGAATTGTCCATTCAGAGAAACAATAATAGAGCAACTGAATAAATCTCCAAAGTTAGAGCTCCTACCACTAGCACGCCTGTGATGGCAATATCAACCGTGGAGTAGTAGTGTTGTTGATTCCTAAAAGTGAGCCACAAGTATCCTACCAACACACACACTGTACAGGCGAAGTTGATCGAGCGGAAAATGCATCCTACCTTGGTGTAAGTTACCACTGCCTTTGTGTACCACAAATCATACATCAACCCATTTCAGCCTCCAATGCTTTCCAAAGAAATATTTCATCACCCACACAATGGTGTATCATAAACGTTGTCTTATCAGGTTCATATTGCTCCATATATTCCTTAAATTCCTTAAGCGATTTTAGGCCCAGCAGTAAAGCACTTACATATTGTTTCTCTCTAGCGTAATAATTATCTAAATGGGGATCATGAATTGATTGAATTGAGATACGGTCATAAATCGGTACAATGCGTCCCGATTTATCATTACTTACTGACTTGAGAACCCATGTTCTCTCTCCATACTTAATAATTCCAGCCACAAACGCCAAAATTGACAGAAAAGAAAGCAAGGAATTTCTCCAAGAAAAAATAATGACATAGACTGCCACAACAGTTTGAACGCCTAATCCTATGAAGTGC
>CM069906.1:132429958-132636879 GCA_036172215.1 Camellia granthamiana | reverse complement strand
GTAGGACTTACTTTCGAATGGTGGGATGTGCTGACTTGGCGTGAAAAAATCGAAAAGGAATTTTTGTAATTTGAAGGATTAATCAGATATATCAAATTATGAAAAAGAAACAAGAGATTCAAATCCTGCATGCAAATAACTGTGTGTAATGTATGAGAAATTGAGAATATATATTATGCAATGATTTTATTCTCCCGATTGAAAGAAAAATACAGATAAAAGATAAATTATTATTTTACATTATTACATTGCATAATTTATTTAATAAGAAGAATTACATAGGGAAAATATCGCTAATTTAATTTATTTCAGTTGATTCTCGGATGAATAATGCTTGAGATATCTGGAACCTTTTTGAGGTCTCGCGGAATAACACTGCCAGTTGTTTGATTAAATTTCTCTCTATTGCGATAATATCTTCAAAATAATTGCCACCACGCCAAAAGCCACCATTAAAATGATAGTCAGGAAATTGATTGTCATCGCCGGCTTGAACTATTTGGGGGAGAGAGAACCAAACCAAAGTGAGAGAGTCACCGCCTTGTCTGAGGAGTTGAAGATGGTTATCTTTCTGAGCCTTCATTGCTGCATAACATATCATAGTCAACCACATTGTACTAAGTATTTCCCATCTCTCTTCCATTTTCTTTTCCTTCAACTCTAATGCAAATTGGAGTGCCTATCTTATGTTCCAATCAAAAGTATGTTGTGGTAAGTATTTTACTTTCGTATTTTCCAATGCTCGGCAAGCTTCGCTTACATTATGCACATTCTTACTCTTGAGAAATCGTTGGAGACCATTGATCAACTGAATCCTGTGATTGTTTAAGCTGTGATCGTCTGGGTCACCAACAAGGGCGGAGCCAGGAATTCCCCTCAGTGGGGTCATTCAGAGGGAGAGAGAGAGAACAAATGAAGGAATGCATCAATGGCAATACAACAATGGTTGTTAGAGAATGAAACGTTGATGGAGCAAATGAATGAACGAACACTGAGCTAAAATTAACACCACTAAACAATGAATAGCTCCAAATATATGTGACATATGTGATATTGATCTAGATTCACTGGGGTCATTTTGTTAAAATTGACACCACTAAACAATAAATAGCTCCAAACACTGGGGTCATTTTGTTAAAATCCAAAACTATTAAACAAAATTTCATATGTATTTAAACAAAATTTGAAAGTCCAGTGGTGTCAATTGACACCATTGAATTACACATAGTGTAGGGAGAAAACAAAAAAATAGCGGAAGTAGTTTATTCTCCCTCTTTGTGTGAACCTATTAGGAAACAATTTAATAGAGCACAAAAATAATCTGAAAGCGATGATCCAACAATCACACAACAATGCAACAACAAAATTTTAACGTGGAAAACCTTCCCGATGTGGAAAGGAAAAACCACGGGACCGTAGTCCACCAAATATCTCCACTATCAACAAATAATGGGTATACAAGAGTTCTCTCTAGATAGAACTAGAGCCAAACAATCAAGAACAACTTACAAATAAGTTTCCTTGGCAACCAAAGATCAAAATACAAAGTTTAGGAAAAATCTCACCAAAAACGCTACTGTTCACGGGCCAAAAACCAGCATTAGAATACTCCAAATCTGATCTCCACCGTCCAGAATTTAGAGTCTTGAGTTGTGAACTCGCCTACCAAATTTCAGCTCAATCGGACCACAGATGCTTGTTGATCGGATAGCTTAATCACTGCTGGACAGAATTTCTCTTCTCCTCTGTTTTTGGTGGCAGCTTCTACTTCTCCTTTTGTGTTACAAAGAAAGGGTTTGTAATCCTAAACTTATGGGCCAGATCTTTTCAAAAACATAACTTCTCCATGTGGGCTTTGGAATTCACATGGGCTTACTAAATGTTTTGGGCCTTCCTCCACATAGGATGGAAACCCAACCCAACAAATCTCCCCCTTTCCGACTAGGTGGAGGGATTCTCCATCCCGGCAATCGAGCAACACGTCTCAAGCTTCTCCCTTACCAAAGCTTTTGTCAGCATATCAGCACCATTATCATCAGTATGAATTTTTTCAAGTTCCAACAACTTAGGATTAAGAATTTCTCTTATCCAATGGTACCTCACGTCGATGTGCTTCGACCTCGAATGGAATGTAGAGTTCTTAGCCAAGTGAATAGCACTTTGGTTATCACAAAACAACACATATTGTTGTTGTTTGAAACCAAGCTCCGTCAAGAACTTCTTCATCCATAGCAACTCTTTACAAGCTTCCGTTGCCGCAATAAACTATGCTTTTGTTGTAGAGAGTGCAACACATTTTTGCAACCTCGACTGCCAAGAAACAGCTCCACCTGAGAAAGTGATCAAATAACCCGAAGTAGACTTACGGGTATCCACATCTCCTGCCATATCTGCATCAGTGTAGCCAACTAAAATTGGTTGTACATTTCCAAAACTGAGTGTCAACCTAGAAGTGCCTCTAAGATATCTCATTATCCACTTTACTGCATTCCAATGCTCTCTTCCTGGATTTGAAAGAAATCGGCTAACTACACCAACTGAATGAGCTATGTCTGGCCTTGTGCAGACCATTGCATACATTAAGCTTCCCACAGCTGAGGCATATGGAACTCTTTCCATATCTTCCTTCTCTTTATTTGTAGAAGAGCTTTGATAAGTGCTTAACTTAAAATGAGTAGCAAGAGGTGAGCTAACCACTTTAGCATTGTTCATATTGAATCTTTCAAGCACTTTTTTAATGTACTGCTCTTGTGACATGTACAACTTCTTCTCTTTTCTGTCTCGATAGATTCGAATACCAAGAATTTGCTTTGTTGGCCCCAAGTCTTTCATGGCAAAGAACTTGCTTAGTTGCTTCTTCAATTTGTCAATTCTTGAAGGATTCCTGCCAACAATCAACATGTCATCAACATAGAGCAGTAAAATAATAAAATCATCATCAGAGAATTTCTGCACAAATACACAATGGTCAGAAGTAGTTTTCATGTAGCCTTGCTCCTCCATAACTGACTCAAACTTCTTATACCACTGCCTGGGTGCCTGCTTCAGACCATAAAGACTTTTCTTTAGCTGACACACATAATCCTCTTTTCCTTTCACCCTGAAACCCTCTGGTTGTTCCATATAAATCTCTTCCTCCAAGTCACCATGAAGGAAGGCAGTTTTCACATCCATTTGCTCAATCTCTAAGTCTAGACTAGCGGCTAAGCCAAGAACCACACGAATAGAAGACATTTTTACAACTGGTGAGAAGATCTCATCAAAATCAATGTCTTTTCTCTAACTAAACCCTTTAACAACTAGTCTAGCTTTGTATCGTGGTTGTGAAGTGAGTTCATCATGTTTCACCCTGTACACCCACTTGTTCTTTAAAGCTCTCTTGCCCTTAGGCAGCTTCATCAACTCAAAAGTGTGATTGTCATGCAATGATTGCATCTCATCTTGCATCGCATTAGCCCATTCCAGCTTATGATCAACTTCCATGGCTTCTGCATAACCCTCGGGCTCTCCCCCATCAGTCATTAACACATAGTCATTTGCAGAATACCAAGTGGAAGGATGTCGGTCTCTAGCTGACCTCCTAGTTGGAACATCTGGTGGCATCTCTAGTGTTGCCAACTGCTCAAGAGTCTCATCACCTGTCTCGACCTGTAAGGGGTCATCAGCATCACCTAGACCTTGTTGGTCATTCTGAACATCATGTTCAACCTGTGCAGGCAAATCTGTCAGAGAAACCGGATCCAAGTCAACTAGACCATCACTATGACAGGTCATTGTGTTCTCTGCTTTTTCAATATATTGTATAGTTTGATCTTCAATAAACACAACATCTCGGCTTCTCACTAATTTCTTGTCAACTGGATCATATAACCTGTAGCCAAACTCATCTAGGCCATAGCCTAGAAAAATGCATTGTCGGGTCTTCATATCGAGCTTAGACCTCTCATCTTTGGGAATATGAACAAATGCTTTACATCCAAAGACACGCATGTGATCATAGGAAACATCCTTGCTAGTCCAAACTCTGTCTGGTACATTGAGCTGAAGAGGAACACATGGTGTGAGATTAAGAACATGTACAACTGTGCTCAAAGCCTCACCCCAAAAGGATCTTGGCAACCGTGCCTATGAAAGTAAGCATCTAACTCTTTCAACCAGTGTCCTATTCATCCTTTCAGCTAAACCATTCAACTGAGGAGCCTTCGAGGGTGTCTTTTGATGTCGAATACCCTGTTGTCTGCAATAATCATCAAAAGGACCGCAATACTCTCCCCCATTATCTGTTCTGATGCACCTGAGCTTCTTCCCAGTCTGTCTCTCAACTAAGGCTTGGAACTGTTTAAAAGTCTCCAACACTTGATCTTTGCTTTTTAAAGTGTAGACCCACAACTTCCTTGAATAATCATCTATGAAGGTTACAAAGTAACGGGAGCCACCAAGTGTTCTTGTCTTCATAAGACCACAAACATTTGAATGTACCAAATCAAGTACATTTGGCTTTCTTGAAGGAGGGGAACTCTTGAAGGAAACTCTATTCTGCTTTCCTGCCAAACAGTGAGTACACCTTTTCAAAAGTGCATTCTTCATTCCAGACAGAAGATTCTTTTTAGCCAATGTTGCCAGGCCTTTCTCACTCATGTGAGCAAGCCTTTTATCCCACAATTCCACTGTAGACTTATCATCCATTGCATTAATAACTTTTTTCGGGAGCCTTGCTTGCATTACGTACAAAGTAGAATGCTTCTTGCCTCGAGCCATAACCATAGCACCCCTAGTGAGCTTCCACTGACCATTACTGAAAGTGTTGCAATACCCTTCATCATCAAGTTTGCCTGCAGAAATCAAATTCATGCGGATATCAGGAATATGCTTTACATCTCTAAGAACCAACCTCGTGCCATTATTCATCTCCAAGTGCACGTCTCCAACACCAATAATTTTGGCCAAGCCATCATTACCCATCTTTACCGAACCAAAGTCACCAGGTATGTAGGATGTGAAGAAATCTTTTCGAGATGTAGCATGAATAGAGGCACCACTATCAATCACCCAGTTGGTCTCATGGCATGCTATGTTAATAACATCTTCATCATAAACAATGAGAAAGTCTTTGGAAGTAGCGGTGGCACACTACAACAAAACTAACTATTCGCGGCATCATGTTTACGACATCCATTAAATGCATGTCGTAGTTAGTACATTCTACGGCATTTTTTTTTTTTTGCAAGACGTTAATGTTTTGTCAATAACAGCATACATTCCATGTAAGTCGTTGATTCATATATTTATAGCATGCAAAAGTATGCCGTAAAAAATGTATGTTTTTACGACTTACAAAAATATGTTGTAAAATAGTTGTACTTAAGACGACATACATTTCATGTTGTAAAACATTATAATTTTACACGGCATACATTAACATGTCGTGAAAACTTCTGCAAAAAAAAAAAAAAAAACCAATCCGATTTTTTTTTTATGGCATGCAAAAGCATGTCGTAAAAAATGTATATTTTCACGGCATGCAAAAATATGTCATAAAATATTTGTACTTAAGATAACATACATTTCATGTAGTAAAATATTATAATTTTACACGGCATGCATTAGCATGTCGCGAAAACTTTTATTAAAAAAATTTCAATCCGATTTTTTTTTTTTTTAATTTAAAAAAGCTAACAATTTCCAACCAAACTTCTCACCTTAAATTTTCCTAATTGAGGACAACATAAAAAATAATTTATACATTATTTTATAATTTAATGTCTCTTTTAAGGGATAATTGCACCCAGTGGGATTTTGGAAAAAAAAAATTACACATTCATGAAAACGTTTATAATTTTAATGATTAATATTTATATGGCTTCTCACTAATTTGTAATTATTATTTTTTTAAATTACCTTGATTTGATATTTTTCATTCTTTTAATAATTTATTTATTTTTTATTTTTTAAATGTGCCTAATCTGAATACAACTAAAAAATAAAATATTTGTAAAAAAAATAATAAAATATAATATGTATGAAATGTATTAAATTATATATTTTTTGAATTTAGTGATTTTTTTTAAAAAAATTAAAAAATAAAACATTATTAAAATTAAAATAAAATATTTCTTTTAAGTATATATAAATTATTTGAATTTGAAAAGTAAAAAAAAAAATTATTTAAAATATTACAATAACTAAAACAAAAAACTGAAAAACAATTTAGGCCCCTTGCTTTCTCACTCGCTCTCTGGTCTCGATCTCTCTCTCTCTCTCTCTCTCTCAACCCTCTCTAAACCCTAATCTCTCTCAACCGATCGAATCAGCCTTCTTCAGCCTTGATTTGATCTCAAAGCGATTGGTGATTCATCTCAGATCCAATCTCAGAGCGATTGGCAATTTCGATTTTGAGATTCCGAAGCTCCACCGCCTCCACCATTTGCACCGGCGAGGGAAGCAAGGACCATCGTCTACTAAGGTGAGCACCACCATCTCTCTCTCTCTCTCTCTCTCTCTCTCTCTCTCTCTCTCTCTCTCTCTCTCTCTCTCTCTCCCTCTCTCCCTCAAGCTCTTCCCGTCGAGTTTGAGCAATTGGTTTTAGAATTTAGTTCGGTTTGATTGGTTCCTTCTATGTATGAACTGCTAGTCAAATTGCTTCAGAATAGTGCTTTGGTGGCCATTTCTGATATTTTCTCAGTCAAAAATTGGGAAATTTGGTACTCACATTTATCCTGATATAGAATTAACCTCTTTCGAATTTGTTACATAAATTTTCCTTATATCTCTGTGAGGTTGCAGTTTGATGTAGGGTGTCTTCAGCAACTGCTTTAAGAGGAATGGTTTTTTTATATGAATGAGAATGATTCAAGTATCATATATGCTTGTGGATTTTACTTCAATTTGTGAAATAACAGTTTTATGGTAGCATTTATGTTGCACTTAGAAAAAATACAGAAGCTGTGAAATGGTTCGTTGTTTTGTATATTTGTTTGTGTTGGAAGAAATCAAATCGCCAGATGTCAAAAATGAACATCTATCGCGGTGGTTGTTAGAGTTGTACTGGTAGATCAATATGAAATCATATACTATCCCATTTGTATTGGTCAGCCAGTATGTTCTCAAAATGATAAGAGAGATCTACTGGTAGTTTGTCATTTTGAATAAAATAAAGTGGAAATACCAAAAACAAATACTTAGGTTTGACTCTTAAACCAATGATAAATCTCCTCTTTGGCTCGAATCTTCATTTTGATCAATCTGTCTGGCTTATAATAGAAACAAAAGATATGTCTAACAAGTCTTATAATAGAAACAAAAGATATGTCTAAAGGGAAATATTCTTAACCTACCTTTTTGGATGCAGGTATATCTTAGTGCAATCATTGTGTACCTTTATGCTAATGACTTGAGGCAAGCCGAAAAGTGCTACAATGACTATTGTCAGTAAGTTCAAATTTCTTTCTGTATTTTATGATTGTTTTTTATTTATTTTTCCCCCTTTAGCTTTCATTGTGGACATATTTGGTGATCCTTTGGACTATGGCACCAACACAAGCAGGAGCTCTATTCTTCTTTATATTAATATTGGAATAGTGAAGATTAAAATACCATGTGCTTGGGAAAAAGAAAAAAAAAATGAATTGACAGAAAATGATTATTTGTGCAACAATCTACAAATGATTATTGATGTAATGGCTGTTTTTTCTTTAAGAGGACATCTGTCCTCTTTCTATTTTTCCTTTTATTCATCAATTAAACTCCTTTTGTTACTGGTCAGAAAATAAAATTAAATGAAATAATAACGCCCACAGTTTATGGTCATCAAAGCACCCACATTTAACTTCTTGTTGAGGCTCATTTTTAACAATTTTCCATGATGTCTTGCCCCTACTCTTCCATGAGCTGGTTTTCATCTTTGGTCTATTCCAAATATTGTTGGCAAAGACCATTGGAAATTTAAATGGGTTGTATCAAGCTGTTGAGGTGGAGTAAGATAGTCTCCTTTTTTTTTTTCATTCCTTTTTTGATAAAGGAAATTATTTTAGAAAGCTCAGTAGAGTAGTAAGTAAAACCCAAGTACGGATCACAGTTGGGATGGGTAATATTTCCTTATTACTAAGCTCCTAATTGCTGAGAAAATGCTCTCTAGCACTTCAGATATAAAATAGCTGAAATAGTGGCATGAAACACCTATAAATTGCCTTATTTTGGGATTAGTTTAGTCTGCAAACAATTTTATTGCCAATATAAAATTATTGGAACTGATTATGTTCCATCTTTAATTCATCTCCCTGTTTCTCATCTAAGATTGGGATGTTCAAGAACAAGAATGTTATTTGAAGATTTTGTACAAATCAATCTTCTTGTCATTTAGAGGTCTGTTGAACTTAATGCCTTAGAAAACATGTACTAAGATATTATCAACGCACCGTCATGTCTATAATAGTCATTTTTGTCTTCACCTCCCCAGGTGGGTCTAGAACACATGTACTAAGAAATTATCAACACACTAGGTGTTCTTAATCAGATTGGAACTGTGGGTAGTACTTAGACCGACAGTCAAAGGATCACTAGGCAGTGAAACCACCCGGACATTCCCATTTTCCTTCTTGTATATGTATTTGTGTCCCATATTGTATCTTCTCTGCTTAGATCAGAATATTTATAATGGCTTTGTAGACGATGGCTCAGTTTTTAGGGCGCGGAAATAGTAAAAGGCCCGCCCTTTGTGGAATCAGCCTCTCCACAAAATAGTCGGGTGGGGGTTGCAAGGCTGCCTGCCTCAACTAAACCCAGCTGCATTTAGGATTCTTGTGCACAATGTACAACCCATTATGTACTTGGTCTACCTTTAAGCTTTAGGGAGTAGTCCTAGGAACTTGTGATTTTGGGATCCCATAATTGACAGATTAAAGCATCTACATATGGATAGTAAGAGAATCTTGTAGGATTTCTATCTTGGAGTCTTGCTTGATTCATACTCCCACTTGATTCCTTTCTCTAGATGTTGGTCAAGTCATCCAAGGATGTGAATCTTGTTCCATACCAGCCGGTGCTGGCTTGACGTACCATTTTAACAAGAAACCAGTACGATAGACCATTTTAGCAAGAAATTGATACAATGGATTACCAATTCTGTCTCAATTAATTTTCAGCCTATATTGGACTATTTTGGATATGCTGGAAATTTTACGCACTTTCCAACAGGCAACAGTTGTAGCAGTTGCAGGCTTGTAGCAGGGAAGAAAAACAGCATGGTAGAGGGGAAGAAAAAAGGCAACAACAGAGGAAAGAAGAAGAGACTGAGAGATGTAGAGAAGAATAAGTATAAACTGAGAAGATGAGAGAGAGAGAGAGAGAGAGAGAGAGAACTTTTATTCGTTTTCGAAGTGTAATTTCGTTTTACATCAATAAGGCCTATTTATAGGCTTCATGAGACTCCTAAAACACGTAGATATCCTCTAAAACTAAGCCTATCTAACATAGTAAGTTAATAGTACTAAAATTCTATGATTCAATCTTCTAAAAGTCTTTAGTCTTATTAAAATCAAAATACAACTAGATTAAATCAAAGACTCCTAAAAGATGAATCCCTTAATATTTATCAACTTCTTGTGGGCCTCACATCTTCTTGACTGCATGATTACCCCTGATATTAACATTTTTTGCGGGCATTATTTTGGTGGGTTTGGCAAAAGAAAGTGAACATCATTTTCTGTGCTACATGCTTGCTTTGATTTGTGACATTTGGTTGAAAAGAATTATTAGGACCAACCTTTGAGGATAAGCAGTCATTAGGGAAGGATCTTTTGGGTCTGGTTCATTTTTTGACTTCTCCATTGGCCATGGCTTCCATTGGAGTTATGGGGGGTGGCTTTGAGCTTTGTTATCACAGATAGGGCAGTGAATGGTTCCTTTGACATCTTAATTTGCACATCTATTGGATGGACCTCTAGGAGGAAAATTTGAACTTGATTTTGACAAGATTGCTACGTGAAATCAAGATAAACTTGCTGTTTGGGAGGGAGATGTGTAAAGCTTACATTGATTTACAATTATTCTTCTGCCTCCTGTCTGAATTCCAAATGTGTGTGGTGTTTTATGCTCAAAGACTCAAACCCTAGGGGAAAATCAAACCCTAGCCTTTCTATCACCTGCCTTGTTGTCTTGCAGATTATCTCCATTGTTGTGTGTTGTGAGTGCAATTTTTCAGAAAAATAAATTGAAATTAAAGGCCGCAAAAAACCACAGGAAAAAAAAAAAAAGAAAAATTCTTACAGAAAAATGGAAGAGGTTAATATCTTCTTTGTATATATGCTTTTGAGGTCATTAAAGGAAAGGTAGTATTTTGGCATTTGAGAGGATATGTTACTTACTATATAATTGTCAGTTTATTTGTGTCTATATTTTTATATTTGGTGATTTAATTTTAATTTCATTTATACAGGAAAGTGCTGTAGAGGGGAAGACTGATGATGCAGATATCAAGTCTGAAAAGGTAACCGAGAATGCAAAAGATAAAGTAAGACTAAAACACTAAAGTATATTTATATGCTATTTAATTTTCTTAAATATAGTAAGACTAAAACACTAAAGTATTACACCAAACATTCATTTTACCTTATTTATTTATCATTGTCTTTAACTATCAGCTTGATATGATAGAAGTTGCGGATAAAAGTTAGTATGCAGTTTGTGAATCTTATGATTTGGATATTTTTTAAATGTAGTTATACTTTTTGGATGTTTAAAGTTGTATTTTAGAGATTAGTGAATCTTATGATTTGGATATTTTTTTTGATTTGTATGTTTGAGGTTGTTATCAGCTTGATATGATAGAAGTTGAGGATAAAAGTTAGTATGCAGTTTGTTTGGTGTATGGATATTAGATTTTTTTGCTTACTTTATAGTTGCTGCTTCTGCTTGGTTTGTAACAGGTTGCATTTTATAAGCTATTGTCTACATACGGTTAGGCAAGGTCATGTTCCTATATATATATTATATTAAAAATAACCTTCTACGGCATGCAAAATTATGCCGTGAAAAGTGTAATGATTTATGGCATGTAAGAAAATGTCGTAGAAGATTATATACGGCATACAAGGCATGTCATAAATATATTAAAAATTACCTTCTACGACATACAAAATTATGTCGTGAAAAGTGATGATTTATGACATGCAAGAAAATGTCATAAAATACTATATATGGCATACAAAGTATGCCATAAATATATTAAAAATAATCTTCTACGGTATGCAAAATTATGTCATGGAAAGTATGATGATTTATGACATGATAAAAATGTCGTAAAAAGTTATATACGACATACAAAGTATGTCATTAATGTTTAATTTATTACTTTTTACAACTTTACCTGCATGCCGTAAATGACGCTCAACTTTCCACGGCATGTCATATAACAGCATTTGTGTGCATGCCGTGAAAGAGTTTTTACGGCATGCATTGCAAGCCGTAAAAAGTCAATTTTGTTGTAGTGGCAACTTGATCATTATCCTTTCCATCATGCTCAATCCCTTTCTCCTTGTTCTCTCTCTTCAATTTTCTGCACTGTTTCTTGATGTGCCCTTTCATGCCACAATGATAACACTTAGCATTAGCAAACTTGTTGGACTTGCTTCTACCTCTATCTCTATTCTTCGGACCTCTGCTCTTACTTCTCTGCATCCTTTCTGTAACCAAAACCTTTGATTGTGAAGAAGATCCCTGTGATTTCCTCCTCATCTCTTCATTTAAAATACTGCTCTTAGCCAGATCCACATTGATTACACCATCTGGGGCCGAGTTAGATAATGACATTCTAAATGTCTCTCAAGAGTCCGGCAATGTACCAAGCAAGCACAACCCTTGTACCTCATCGTCGAACTTGATACCCATTCCAGCCAACTGATTAATTACTCCTTGAAAAGTGTTCAAGTGATCTGTCAATGGGGTTCCATCTTGGTATCTCAAGGTCATTAACTGCTTTATTAGAAACATTTTATTGTTTCCAGTCTTCCGAGCATACAATTGTTCAAGTTTGTTCCAGAGTGTACGGGCATGTGTCTCTCCACTAATATGATTCAAAACATTATCATCCACCCATTGCCTAATGTACCCACACACTTGTCAATGTAGTAATGTCCATTCTTCATCAGATTTATTTTCTGGTTTTTCAGTAGCAAACACCGGTAGATGAAATTGTTTCACATAAAGGAGGTCTTCCATTTTTCCTTTCCATGTGTGATAATTAGAACCATTCAAAGTAACCATTCTACTTAAATTTGCTTCCATTATTCAACACAAGACCCACAACAATATGAACTTGGCTCTGATACCACTATGTTGGGAGAAAACAAAAAAATAGCGAAAGTAGTTTATTCTCCCTCTTTGTGTGAACCTATTAGGAAACAATTTAATAGAGCACAAAAATAATCTGAAAGCGATGATCCAACAATCACACAACAATGCGACAGCAAAATTTTAACGTAGAAAACCTTCCCGATGTGGAAAGGAAAAACCACGGGACCGTAATCCACCAAATATCTCCACTATCAACAAATAATGGGTATACAAGAGTTCTCTCTAGATAGAACTAGAGCCAAACAATCAAGAACAACTTACAAATAAGTTTCCTTGGCAACCAAAGATCAAAATACAAAGTTTAGGAAAAATCTCACCAAAAACGCTACTGTTCACGGGCCAAAAACCAGCATTAGAATACTCCAAATCTGATCTCCACCGTCCAGAATTTAGAGTCTTGAGTTGTGAACTCGCCTACCAAATTTCAGCTCAATCGGACCACAGATGCTTGTTGATCGGATAGCTTGATCACTGCTGGACAGAATTTCTCTTCTCCTCTGTTTTTGGTGGCAGCTTCTACTTCTCCTTTTGTGTTACAAAGAAAGGGTTTGTAATCCTAAACTTATGGGCCAGATCTTTTCAAAAACATAACTTCTCCATGTGGGCTTTGGAATTCACGTGGGCTTACTAAATGTTTTGGGCCTTCCTCCACATAGGATGGAAACCCAACCCAACACATAGCCCCGCCCCTAGTCACCAAGAACGCCCCGTACACGAACGCCCAAAATCGAAGGGCAATTGAGGAGTAGATACATCATGTAATGTGACAGAGTTCTGCATGTTTCCTTAATACTAGCTTGCCCGTCATCTCCGTCTGCTGAGGTGGAGTTACTACAACTGCTTTGACAAGTATTCGAGTCCCAATGGTAGCACATTTCTGTTGCGATGTGCCAAGCAACAATTTTAGAGTAAAAATGTATCTGAACCGAATATGTCATCTCCCCTTCTTCATCATTCAGTTTTTTAAGTTTAGTAGCAGAACTAGTATTTTGGTGACGCATAATAGTATTTTTATCAGCCAAGTACTTTATGCGTCTCAGAATCATGCCAGGTAGTTTAGAATTAGATTGGACATTCACACAAGTCTTGTGCATGTACCAGTTGACATTGTCCAGAATACCAGCCAACCACTCAGGTCTCCTCCTACTCCAAGTCGTCAATGTCATTAAAAGCTTGAATTGGTTTTTGAGGCAAAAACCAAGTAGATCAAATTGCCCCATCTTTTTAGACCACCTTTTCTTTTCAAGCATTCGGAATAACCAAGGAAACCTTTTTCCCAATCGGGCCACCAGTTGGAGATGTTTGTTTTTAATTAGCGAAAGAATTGTCCATTCAGAGAACAATAATAGAGCAACTGCATAAATCTCCAAAGTTAGAGCTCCTACCACTAGCACGCCTGTGATGGCAATATCAACCGTGCAGTAGTAGTGTTGTCGATTCCTAAAAGTGAGCCAGAAGTATCCTACCAACACAAACATTGTACAAGCAATGCTGATTGAGTGGAAAATGCATCCTACCTTGGTATAAGTTACCACTGCCTTTGTGTACCACAAATCATACATCAACCCCATTTCAGCCTCCAATGCTTTCCAAAGAAATGTTTCATCACCCACACAATGGTGTATCGTAAACGTTGTCTTATCAGGTTCATATTGCTCCATATATTCCTTAAATTCCTTAACCGATTTTAGGCCCAGCACTAAAGCACTTACATATTGTTTCTCTCTAGCGTAATAATTATCTAAATGTGGATCATGAATTGATCGAATCGAGATACGGTCATCGGTACAATGCGTCCCGATTTATCATTACTTACTGACTTGAGAACCCATGTTCTCTCTCCATACTTGATAATTCCAGCCACGAACGCCAGAATTGACAGAAAAGAAAGCAAGGAATTTCTCCAAGACAAAAGAATGACATAAACTGCCACAATAGTTTGAACACCGAATCCTATGAAGTGCCTCAACCACAAATTTTTATCCTCCACAGAAAAAGCTGTTATAGTATCTGGCCACCGAGATGCAACAAAAGCAAGGGTGCCCATATTGCCCCCAATTCGCCATTAGGCTTAGCATTGCCCTTGTCATAGAGCTTGCTAAGGGCCAGAGTTGCCACAAAATCGGCCATCAAGTAGGCTATCCAAACAATGACACCGGTTCATAACGATGACGTGTACTAACGTTGTCCAAAGATAAAAAGAATAATTTGTAAAGTGAAACTAAGTAGAGCCAACCCCCGAACATCCCACTCTTGCCATAGCCTTGTCAATCATTCTGGAATTGGATTCATCACGCCCTCCCTTTCTTTATCAACATATAGACAGAAGTCATAATTCTTTTCACAAAATAATAATAATAATAATAATTTGGAGGAAAGAAAAATACAAAGCATGATACAAATTTATTGTGTGACTAGACAATTTGTTGTTCATAATAGGGGTGAGCATGATTTGGTTTGGTTCAATTTTGAAATAACCAGATCAAATTTACGGTTTCATAAAATTTGGAACTAAAAATATGATTCGGTTCAATTTGGAACCACGATTTTCATAAATTTTATCATCATTCAGAACATAATCATAACTTACTCAAAAAATAAGTAACTTATCATTATTTTACAAACAAAAATTATTGAGAACTAACTTTACCATCATACAACAGCACACTTGTAAGTAAAGAGTTAACCATTTATGAATATATATATATATAGTGTCTAGCGTAAATAATAAATATCTAAACGGTCTGATTCAGTTCCAAAACAGAATCATAACTACAAAGCCATGGCCGAACCGCGAAGTGCAGTTCACATATATTAAGAACCAAAACTGAGAAAACTAAACCAAATTGTGTGAGTTGATTTGAATCAGACCAATTTCTAGTTTCTTTCAATTTTTTTTGCTCCCTAGTTCAAAAACCTAAATTTTCAAGAATAGACCAAAACAATGTACGGTGAACTCCCAAACATTAAACATAATTTATATTAGCGGTTGGTATACGTCATGAATGAGCAATTCAAATAAATAAAAATAAAATAAAATAAAATAAATTATTTATTATATATTATGTGTAACTTAAGTGGTAAGAATTTTTGTTAGTGTTTCTAAATTCTAAGGTCTGAATCCCACTCTTCTTATTTATTTAATTTTTTTTTATTGGTTTGAGTCCTACTACTCTCATCTATCTAATTTTTTATTTTAAATTAAAAAATAAGAGACACGTGACATTAAAAAAATCAAGTAAAGACTTAGATACCAACTTCACCCTTCACTTCATATAATAGTTGTTGAATAATTTAAGTCTCAGATTTTTTATCTTCACTGCTTGTAACAATAGTATAGTATAAATATTGGTAATACGAAGATAACAGAGAATCAATATTAAAAGCCAATATAGCAGCAATTTGCTTATGAAGCACGGGTACGGGTACGAGTACTCGTACTTGTACGATACGGGTACGTCAATACGATAAAATCTAAAAAAAGTAGGATATGGGTACGGCTTGGTACGTTTGTAAAAAAAATAGTTATTTTTAGTTTAGAGTAATACAAAAATTAATTAAATAGTGTAATTTGTTAAGATCCAACCTATAATTAACATTTAATGCTAAAACTAAAGGTATAAATTAAAATTAAATATCAATATATTAAATAACTTATAAATTATAGCTTAATTTTAAAATCATGCTATGTATAAAATTAAAAATTAAAAAGAAATCTAGTGAAAGGAGTTTTATTTCTGTAGTGGAAGAAAATATTATTTCAATTGAGGTACGGTATGCCTTGGGTATATGTTAGGTATGTCTGGGTATACCAAAAATTAAGAAGAAAAAATTTGGGTACGTGTTTCGTGTACCCGGTACGTATGCAGAAGTACCATACGAAATCCTATACGCCGGTAAGTACCCGGTACAGGTACAACATGTTTTTTGAAGTACTCATGCTTCATGGGCTCCATCTAAATAATCATCTATAACATCTTCATTGCCAATTGATAAAATAGGATAGCTATAAATGCACCCTAAAAGTTAGGTTAGACATTCTAATAATTAATTTTTTTAGTGCAAAATTTGCTTTATTTCCTAGAGTTTAGGTCTTCAAAAATGTTAGAAATTATGAAAATTTTACCAAAAATTCTATCAAATGTCTCATATGGGTGTGGTGTGTGAGTCCCACACCCCATGTGAGATATTTGGTAGAATTTTTGAGATCTGTAGCATTACTCTTAGGTCATTTGTATTTTACCTCTTATCATTTAGAAATAGCCACTTATTCATTTTGTGATTTTGAACTACAACGCAACATTAACATTGTTAACGAAAAATATAAAATGACCTTAATACCCTTCTATTTTTTCTCCTTTTCTCCATTAACCTGATTTCAATTTCAAAGAAAAGCAATTTCAAACAGAAATGCCACACAATCTGAAGTCTGGACAAAGCAATTTTAGAAACCTATACCATCGACGGCCACATCTCCCCCTCAGATGCGCCATCCATCGTCACTTCCTTCACTACTTTTCTTTATCGTTGCCGATCTGCAGAAATGGCGATGTTGCGAGAGGAGTAGGGGTCCAACAACAGATCATGTACACTGGTGTATTCAAGTTGCAGGGGGGGTGACTGGTGCAGCGGGTGCTGGTAAAGAGGTCATAAAAACCGATTTGATAGTGGAGAAGAAGATGACAGTGGTTTTCGGAGGTGATAACAGCAGATCATGTACAGTTAGGGGTAGATTTTAAGGAAGAAGATGATAGTGGAGAAGATGAAATTTTAGACAAATGGGTCCTTTTACATCACATTTAAAGTTTTAGGACATGTTTGAATGGATGGATTAGAGTATGGGATTGAGATTATTAATCCGTGGATCCAATTATCTTATGTTTGTTTTAACATTTTTGTTTAGGATTATTAATCCAATGGATAATTAATCCAACAAATTTGTAGGACTATTAGTAATGGGATAGTGGTGGGATTATTAATCCAATGAATAATTTATCTTATTAATCCAATTGAATAGTGAATACTACACTAATTTGATAGGATTATTAATACCTCACTATTAGTCTTGTAAATCAAATATGACCTTAAATTATTATTTTTCAATACCTACTCTATCTTTTCACGCGTGTATGACAAATTTTGTCAATTTAGACGGAATAAGTAACGGTAATGAGGTAAAATGCAAAACAACTAAAACCGTAAGGGGAATAAGTGACTATTTTCAAATGATATGGGGTAAAATGTAAATGGACTAAACCATATGGGTTAAAGTAGGGGTGTCTCTATTTACACACCACTTTTCATCTCAAGGCACACCATTAATTAATTTATTTTTTATTACAATATTAACCTAATGTAAAATGACCACAAAGGATAAAGGGTTATGATACACATCTTATGTAATCCACACCAATTACTTGTTGCACACTACACCCGATTTTGATTTTTTATTTTTCACTCAATACACACTATCAATTTTTAAATATTTCCAAAATATCCTCATCTTCTCTAACCATAACCCTAACCCTAACTCTACTCCGCAGCCGCAGCCACCATCAATCATTGTCGTCAGCCATCCTATCTCTTTCTGCCACCATTACCCTCTGACCGAGACCATCCCTTTTTTTTTTCCATCCCCAATCCATTTGCGTTCTTGCCATGGCAGCAACTCGTGTTGCCCTTTCCTTCACTACTAACATTGCAACTCATAATAAAAATTGTGTTGTATGGATTGAGAAATTTGTAACGCCCTCAAAATAATACTTAAAACCCAACATTTTCAACATGCATGGATACAAGAGAATAAAACATCCCTTCATTCATCATAATAGTTAAATAACAAAATTTACATATTGACGATAAATGTAAATGCCCTATGGGCTTACAATTCCCCAAGCCAACACTTGGTCACCAAAAAGAGTACTAACTCAAAAACACTTTAAGCCATTAGCTTGAATTTACAAGTAATATCAAAATAACAAAATAACTAAAAGAAGTTTTCAACTCTCAGAACCTTCCAAGCTAAGTCCTTGGAGGTAGCATATCACCTGGACCTGAAAATGATGTCCCATATAGGGTAAACCACAGCCTAGTAGAGATACACTAAACCAAATATAAGCAATGACTAAAATAATAGCATTTGATAGCAGGTTAACACTTATAAATCAGTCATATCACAATACAACTCTACATCCCTTTACTTATCCAAATCATTTCGAAAACATGGCTCAGAACTTGGCTGAACAATTAATAGGAATACATTCCATATTAAACCTTTCCTTTATTCACAATTCAAATGAGTCTACGACTCACATTAAAACCACTTCCAATATTACAAGTTAATACACACATTTTGCTGTATTAACACTTCAAGTGATACACATATTTGCTGTATCAATGGAATCCATTCCCTATCTCCTCCCAAACAGGTTTGAGAGTCCATCCCCTATCTTCTCTCAAACCATGGAGTACATTCCCTATCTTCTCCCAAACCATATGCATATACAATGTATTTAACACTTGTCATACACAATAATCAATCAATACACGTATTTGCTGTATTAATTCAACTGTCATATTCAATGACATAATCAATGTGATTAGTTTCAGTTTTCCCTAATCAACATACAATGTCTACAACAATCAAGACTATCCTCCACCGATAGCCCAAAGCAGTTATTTCTAAACAGAAAATAAATGCATTAAACAGATATAATATCCACATTTACATAGGTGAGTGATAAATTAATTCAACTACACCATTCAATCTCATAATTTTCCAATTTCATGGATTTCAACTCAATTTCATATTTTTCCAAATTAATTATACTAGTTAATTTATCACAACAATTAGGGCATTCTCCCCCCTTTATGAAAAATCAACCCTAAGATTCAATTTCCTCAATTTGACACAAATATTACCATTTTTCAAGTCTTACATACACATGGAGTTTAATATATGAAAAACCCCCTTTTTATCAAATTACAAATCAAACCCTAACTTTTTCCAAAATTACCCAACATCACCAACTACTCAAAATGCATAAAGCTTAGGTCAAAACCCATAAGATGGAGTAGGTTATCCCTACCTCGAAATGGAGAGCTCAAATGGAGATGATGACTAAAAACCAAAGTGTTCCAAATCCACAACTATTCAGATTAAAACGAAGCCCAAGTCACCTTCTACCTTTCTTGCAAAGAACTTAGGGTAGGAACACACTAAAGATAGATGAAACCCCAGAGAGAAGATGTCTAGAGAGAGAGAGAGAACAGTTCTAGGGTTTTCACAAAAGTGGAGATGAAAAAAATGGAGTGTTTTCCCGCTGCTGCCTGCTGATATAACACAGGCTCGCTCGAGCGAAGGATTTGTCGCTCGAGCGACCAGACACAAAGAACCCTCGCTCGAGCGTAGAAAGCCTCGCTTGAGCCAACAATACGAAGCTTCAGGTCTGCAACCCAGAAGCATGCTCGAGCGACAGAATGCTCGCTCGAGCGAAGAAACTCAAAACATACATCTCGCTCGCTCGACTGAAGGAAATCTCGCTCGAGCGAAGAAATGCACCCTACAGGTCCAGTACTGGACGCAGGCGCAAGCTCGAGCGAAGGACTGCTCGCTCGAGCTACCAGATACAAAACTCAACTCTCGCTCGAGCAAAGGAACCCTGGCTCGAGCGAAGAAATTAAAACACAAAGCTCGCTCGAGCAACAAAAGTCTCACTCGAGCGAAGGACCAAAATTCTGGGCAGTAACCATTTGCTCCCAATCACTCCCAACTTGTAACAATCCTGCCCATAACATCCTATAACTCAAATACAAAGTATTGAAGGACGAAAACAAGATAAAGACAACTACCGATATCCACGGAACCAAGTCCGGATACAACAACCAAAGGAGGAAGAACCGGGATCGCTATAAATTTGTATAAAGGTTAAAAATGTAATTGACTAGAAGGATAAAGATGTAATAAATTTTTTGAGGGAAATGGAAGATTGAAGATCGTGGGTGCGGTGTGTGAGTGAGTAAGGGTAAAGATGTAAGATTGTGGGTGTGAGGTGTGAGTAAGGGTAAAGATGGAAGATTGTGGGTGTGATGTGTGAGTAAGGGTAAAGATGGAAGATTGTGGTGTGTATTGAGCAAATTTCATATTTATCAAATTACTAAATGTGTGTAAAGATGGAAGATTGAAGATCGTAGGTGTGGTGTGTGAATGAGTAAGGATAAAGATGTAAGATTGTGGGTGGGATGTGTAAGTAAGGGTAAAGATAGAAGATTGTGGTGTGTATTGAACAAATTTCATATTTATCAAATTACTAAAGGTGTGCCTTGAGTAGTGGTGTTCCTTGAGATGAAATGTGGTGTATAAATAGAAGCACCCGTAAAGTAGATTATGCTCTCTCTTTTTTTAATATCATTTTTCCCATTAAGAAAATTACCAAAATAACCAAACTATAACCCCAACTCCAAGCACCCCTTCCAACTATTCGGCCACTGGTTCACAGAACCCCTTCCCTATCACCAGCCAACCACCTAGCTCTGGTCAAACCCTCAACTTCGACAACCTCCTCCTACCTCCGGTCACTTCTTTACAGCATCTCTCGTTATGCCATAGCTCTTCTTTGCCCTCGGACGCAATCCCTCAGCCTTTTCCTACTCTCTAGTGCCACCCACCAACCTCTCCCCACAGTTTTCCATTGTCGTTGCATCACCAACAGCCCCCTACCTCTGTAACTTGCAAAATATCCACCCCCACCACCCTCGGTTCGCACGAACCCCCTCCACCTTCACCGCCGTCTGCTCGCCTAACCTAGCCCCTACCTCTGCAACTCGCGAAACCTATATTTCAAATCTAGGGTTTCGGTAGAGAAGAAAGAGGAGGAGGAGGAGGAGGAGAAAAAGAAGGAGAATAGAAAATGTGGGAAAGGCGAATGACAAAGAGGAAGAAGTGAGTATTGAAAGGTGGTGGCAAAGGAGGCTCCGGTAGTGGTGGTGATTCCAGCACAGACGAGTGAAAAGGATAACAATGTGATTAATTGAGTGTTTTGGGGTGTCTAATAAAAAAAAAATTCAAAATTAGGGTTCGGATGTTGAAAATAATGGGGTGCCACTACAAGAAAAAGGACATACAGTGACGTTTTTTCTATGACGTTTTTTAAAAACGTCGTGAAATCTGTCCAGATTTTTTAAATTCCAAAAAAATTAAACTTAACCATCTCTCGTTTTGTGCCCCGGTTATTTCTTTTAAATAGTGGCTCAACTCAAGGCTATAACATTCTTCTATTCAGATTGAACAGAGGCGTGACTTCAGGAAGAGAGAGAAATCGAGGCATCGGATCTTCGAGGCGTCGGATCTTCGATCTCCATCAATTCTTCAGTTGTTTGATTTGAAAAACCTTGTTCTACTCGTGATTTGAGCGTATATCTCGGTGATTTTTCGAATCCCTATGATCTAAATCAATCTAGGGCTCAAGGTTAGGGTTTTCTGATATAGATTTGCTACATTCACACAAGATCTATAAAATTTCATGGCCAAAACTAACGATTTGGAATTGCTTTCTCTCAATTTAGTTGATTTTCAGCTTTTTTTTTGCTTTTGTTGTGTTTTCTCCTTTCGTTTTTGTTCCTTTATTTCTAGACCTTGTGTGGAAAACTCTTCTCTTTCATCAGATTGTGCAGCAGCAATGGTGAATCGATTTATCTAGGGTTTCGAGCGCGCTGTTAGTGTCTCTAATCATGTACGGGACAAGCAGGTGGCGTTGAATGTGGATCCTTGGTAACAATGAGTAGAAGCTCAACGATGAAGAGATGCAGATCTGCTCTCTCTAAGATCAGATCTGTTCTCTTTCTCTCTCTCCGATCTGCTAACATGGTAATATCATATCTGCTTTGTCTCTCTTCAGTCCATTATTTTTCCTTTTTTTGGAATCTCATTTTGGCATTTCTTGCTTTCTAACTCTCCTAATAATCATTTCTTGCTTCGTCTCTCTTTTCTGTAAATCTTCAATATTTTTATGGCTGATTTCCCCTCTGCCCCCATTTTTCTTTGGTGCCTTTAATATAGCTGGTACAAGTAGTTTTGGAGGCATGCCAACCATTTTTGGTCAAAGTAGTTTTGGACAATCGTATGTTCTTCCCTTTTTTGTTTTGTGGTCATGGACAATTCCTTTTTTTCATATGCGCACATGACCATCATAATTAATTGCACATTGAAGTCTGTTAATTTCTTGTCCTTCCTAGAAGATTAAATCTCCCTGACCTTCTCCTTTTTTAAAATCAACCCATTCACCACAGGAGAAATTATACCATTTATACTTAACTTTCAATTCTTACACCTTGCTATCGAGTCTGGTAGCATTCATTTTGACGTTTAAGCATATTAAACTTGTGATGCAATCCAGTGGAGAATTTCACAGATCTAGTAAATCAAATTTTAAGTGTTCTTTGATTTACTGCTTAGACATCTGTCACTACAACACTATAATTGGACCTTTAAAACAAGCCAGAGAAAAGTGATCAATTAAAGCAGAGGGAAGCAGAGATAGAGAGAAAAAAAGGTAGTGTTTGAAGAAGGAAGAAATTGTTCATTTTATAATTGAAAAGTTAAAATCCTAAAATGTTGAACTAAAGAAATAATGTACAAACAGTGTTGCGAAAACTTTAAAATTGATGTTTACATTTAAGTAGTAAAATTTAGCAAGAATTCAATACTTTGATATTGGAAGGACTTTTTATAAAATGTGTTCACATTCTCACTCATTGATGGATATGATTACGTTGTAATAGTAATTTGAAAACCCATATGATGGACGGCCAAGAAAAAGGAAAAAAGGAATGTAGGTGTTTGGCAGATGCTATGTTACACGGACTCTTTGGAATTTTGAAGGTACCCGTGTCGACACGACACGACACGGGTACGGGTGCGGGATACGGCCGGGATACGGCTCCTTAGAAACGGATACGGCAGATGGGATCATAAAGGGGGGAGAGAGAGAGAGAGAGAGAGAGAGAGAGAGAGAAACCTGGTGCGATCTGCCTTCGATCTCTGTCTCTCGCCTTCGATCTGCCTTTGATCTCTGCTCGCGATCGACGTCTTGCCTTCGATCTCGATCTGAACTCATCGATGTCCACGGCTCAACTCTTGTCGCAGTCGAACTTGTCAAAGATGGAGTCGTAGAGACTCGTCAGCTCCTCTGGCGGCGTCGCCATGTCCTCGCCTTCGATCTGCCTTTGATCTGACTCTCTCTCTCTCTCTCTCTCTCTCTCTCTCTCTCTCTCTTCGTGCGTCTGTCTGTCCCTCCCGTTTTCAACTTATAACAATATAATTTGTTATATATAAAATATATATATCTAATTTGTTATATAAAATATATATATAATAAATTATATTAACATATTTGTGTCTAATAAAATATATATATATATATAATACATATATAAATCTAATAAATAATATAATTTGTGTCTATCTCACCACTCTCTAATTTTTATTTTTTATTTATTTTAATATATTTTAACACATTATTTAAAAAATATAATAAATAAATAAAATAATTAATGTGTATTAAAAAAATATTTATAAAAAAACTTTTAATGTGTATTTAACTTATCTTTATATAAAAAATATATTTTAAAAATTAAATATTTAACGTATCCCCGTACTTGTATCCTCGTTTGGATTCATATCCACGTATCCTCAATTTTTAATTTTGAAGTACCCGACCCCTAGATACGTACCCGCACCCAATACCCGCACCCGAGTCTGTGTAACATAGGGCAGATGCTGTTTTTTTTGTTGTTTTTTATTTATTTATTTTTTGGGGGGGGTTGGGGGGGTGCATTTGCTAAAAAAATTGATGCATTTGACAAACTACTAAAAAAGTTGTTTTTGCGCCTGCCTCCTGTTTTTTAAAAAAACTGAGCTTTTTGGGTTTGTCATCTGAAAAGCATTTGCCAAACAAAATTGGCTTTTGGTCTAAAAGGGCAAAAAAGCTGCTAAAACTTGTTTGCCAAACAGGGGCATGTGTCTATAGACAAATGAAACTATCACGTGGACCCCTGTTGTTGGACTAAATGCAGATAAATTTCAGAACTTGTGATTACCCATAAAATTTCTGCATTCATTTATTATCTCTCTCAAAAGATCAGTAAATTTTTTTCCAACCAATTTTAATATGAAATCCTCATATGTGCATCTTGCATTTTATCATGTCGTTTACAATATCTGGTATTAGCTGTATGAAACTAATTTGGATTTTCATGTTCTGATTTGTGATTGTAAGTTTGTTTACAATAAATGGAAAACCTGAGTATGAAGTGGTTGATGGTATTATTAGGACAATGTAGAATGTAGAAGTTTTAAGTATTTTGTTGAAGTTTTAAGTGGTGAGTATTAGGACAATGTAGAATGGATTTTCATTGTTTTAAGTATTCACCACTGGATATTCTAATCAGTCTGTCTTTACCTTTACAGCTGGGAGCCCCGTTCGTATCACAAATAAGAACTTCATTGACTATCTCTTCGTGCAGAGCTTGGAGGTTGCCTTACAATATGATTTGCCAATGCAGATACACACTGGGTAACGCGTTTACGATTGTTAAGTGGTTTCATTTGATGTGTTTGATTGCTGAGACATTTGGAAGAAGAAAATAATAACTTGGAATGCTTTTAGAAGTTTGGTATGGGCTAGATGTTTCAAGATATCAACTTATTTCTTTTTCACATGTCCTATTGTGATAGATCAAACAGAGAATTAAGGCAAATCTGTTTTCTCTTTTTGTAGTGCTTGTTTGACTTTGACTCTTTCTTTATTGACTACATTTTTTTGTTCATTCTTTCCTCGCATCAGTTTTGGAGATAAAGATTTGGATTTAAGATTCTCCAATCCCTTGCATCTCCACCCTTCTTGAGGACAAGAGATTCTCTAAGTGCCGCTTAGTACTTTTACATGCATCCTACCCATTTTCAAAGGAAGCATCATATCTAGCCTCCGTTTATTCTCAGGTAAGATATTGAAGATTACAATGAACAGTACGTTGGGATGTCTCTCTTTGATGTTAAACTTGCTAGTTCTCTAACAAAGCAATGCATTCAATCTTTAGGTTTACCTTGATTTTGGGTTGGCTGTTCCAAAGCTTAGTGTTCATGGGATGATATCATCTGTCAAAGAACTTCTGGAGCTAGCTCCAATAAAGAAGGTGAGAACAGAACACATGCACTTGATGAAATATTGGAAGAAATGACTGCTTATTTAGTAAAGAAATCTCATAAAAAGATAAAGAAAATTAAAAAACTGGCAAAATCTGGCATGATAAATTTCTCAAGTTTAGAGGTCATAATTAAACATTTTTACCCTTTTGTATTGAACTTAGATTAATTTGTTTAAAATCATAAGGTGGACGGAATGTAGAGGATAATAATAGCAAAATGCGAACTGTAGGAGGACGTGCTGCAATACTCAAGGCTCTTTTGAATTTCCTTCCAATTTTTATTCATCATTTAGCTATTCCTGTTTAAATTCTATGACAGTCAAGGCTTTTTCAAGAACCTAAAAATAACTAACTAGATAACTCTTTATAAGAATCCATCTGCTTCTGACTCACTCCCACATTAAATAAAAATTCAAAGTCATTTATTTTTGGTGGGCATCCATTTATGTGATCTTTATTTGACAATTCGGGCTTTTAGATTGTGTCATAATGTCCTATAAATGAACTGTGCTTTTTTTTGTGTGTGTGCGCGCGCACGTGCACACGACTGGGATTGGCCTGATTTGTCCTCTGTTTATTAATTTCATACCAATTTTCATTTTCACTATAATTCAATTTGCAGGTGATGTTCAGCACTGATGGTTATGCATTTCCAGAGACTTTTTACTTAGGTTGGTTTAATTAGTTATCTATCAATTTTATACTTTATTTTGTGATAATATCTTGAAAATCTTGGAGAAGCCATTTCTGATTGCAGATTGAAATTACATACACAATAATGATGAACCATATTACATACACAGGAATTATGTTCCCTAATCCTCATTAATATATTAGTAAGAGAAATAATTATGTTTCTAAACCCTTTAAAGATGTTACTTGTACTAAATTGCCAATTTAGCCAAGGTTGGGTAATGTCTCTCTCCAGTTTTGCTTTCAATGTGATTATTTAAACACTGAGTAATGCTTCATTCTCATTGTAATAGGTTGGACAATCTTATCATGGATGCTTTAAACAACTTGAAGGAGCCTGGTGGTTCTAATAAGACTGCTATAGCTACATACATAGAGGTAATTTTACATTCTATTCCAAATATTTTGGTAGTTTATGATCATCTACTATATAATCACATATTTTAGGCATCAATTTGCCTAATTGTAAGCATGCAAGGATTGTACTATACTGTATCATGACCTTTTGATCATATGCTGAGCTGATTTGGATCTCCTTAAGCGTAAGTACCAATAATGATTTGACTTGTGGGCACTTGATGGCATTGCAACTGGATTTTTCAAAGTTTATTTCAGTAGTAAGTCTTGCTAGGAATCTTTATCTAAAAGCGTTGTATTTTCTCATTAATGTTGTTGTCTAATGGTGAGATACTAAATTTATGATAGCAAGTGTTTTATTAACAATCTTTTATCAATAAGATTGTATAATATGCGGAGATATATTTTGTATGGTAGGATGACCTGACCATTGGTAGGTTTCCACTGTGCACATTGAGAGTTGAGGTTGTCTATGTTTGTTCTCGTAATATATTCACTTTTCTTGACTGGTTTACACAATATGATTGGTGCATATGTAAATGGAGGTCTGCAGAGTCCTCTGCCACCAACATTCCAAGGCACTGGCCTGGAATTTGCATCACCACTATCCTCTGTTTTTGTACAAGCTCCCGCAGAAAAAGGTTTTCGTAGTTTTATGATAGACTTCCTCATGGGAGGAGTTTCTGCTGCTATATCCAAGACTGCTGCTGCTCCGATAGAGCGAGTTAAGCTATTGATTCAGAACCAGGATTAGATGATCAAAGCTGGTCGGCTGTCTGAACCATACAAAGGAATTTCTGACTGCTTTGCCCGAACAATTAAGGATGAAGGCATTATTGCTTTGTGGAAAAGCAACACTACCAATGTTATCAGATATTTCCCAACCCAGGTTAGCCTATCTTTTGTTTATATTTGTTAATCTTGCCATTTCTTTTGTTTCGTTTTTCTGCTCTTGATTAGTATGGGAGCAGTTATGTCCACAGTCCAAAACATCTCTTCCACAACCCTGCCTCTCACATGATGGGACAACCCCATGTGAGTGTGTGGTCTGCAGAAATAACAATTGCATAATAATTAGTGTATATATGTGTTTGCTAACAAAGGGATGGATTGACATCCTGAAATTTGAAAGGAAGTGATGTCTAATCTGGATTTGATTTAGGTCCTCCAAACAGCTTCATCCTGTCAGTTTTGGAAGTTTAAACTAAAAACGCTGGCTTGTCGATGTGATTCATTAAGTTTCCGTTTTGATTTATAATTTGTTGACAACCATGTCTTGTTTTATAGAATGTCTCACAGAATTTGCAATCTCATCAATCCTTTTCAAGCCCTGAACTTTGCTTTCAAAGATTATTTTAGGAGGCTGTTTAATTTCAAGAGCGACAAGGATGGTTAGTGGAAGTGGTTTGCCGGGAATTTGGCGTCAAGTGCTGCTGCTGGTGCTTCATCTTCTCTTTTTGTTTATTCCCTAGATTATGCTCGAACACGTTTGGCTAATGATGCTACAGCTGCTAAGAATGGTGGTGGAAGGCAGTTTAATGGTTTAATTGATGTTTGCAGCCTCATAACTAATCCCATTATTGGATGATTTCCAAAATTTGCCTGGTTTATTATTTCAAATATTTTTTTGTTGGAGCACGTAATGTTATTATAGACCTTTTCACTTGTCTCCATGTGAAAAGGTGATGATGGAGGATGAATATCACTAGATACTGGCTTGGTCTCAAATCAATTCTTTTGTTATTTTTCTGCCTTTTTCTTTTGACAAATGTTCATTTGAATGGAAATAGGAGTTATTGTTTCATATTAGTGCTACTTTGCAATTTTATTACAAGTAATAATTTAAAAAAAAAAACAATTAAAAAAATAAAGATGTAATGGCATTTTTCAGAACCCCACTATAAAGGTTTTTTAAAATTAAAAAAGCTATGATGACGTTTTTGAAACGTCGCTAAAAGTTGTCAGGACAGCACTTTGCAGTCATGTATCACATTGAGCGGCATTTTAAAAAACGCTGTCTATAACAAATTTTTACGACGTTTCTAAAGCGTCGCTAAAATTGTCATGACGTCACTTTCCCTTATGTACCACATTTAGCGGCGTTTTTTAAAACGCCGCCTATAACAAATTAATGACGTTTTTAAAGCGCCACAATGCTATAGCAACGGCTGCGTCCTCGGCGTTTGGTGCTAAGCGTCACAAAAAGAATTAGTGGCGTTTTTAGCGTTTTTTAAACGCCGCTAAAAGATGAATTTCCTAGTGTGCCTAACCTAATTCTTGGAATGCATTCAAAGCCACCAAAGATATATGATAAATTTTATATGATAAATTTTAGGATTTATTACAGTTTCTATCCCTAAATTATCACCAAATTGATCTAGTTAGTTCTTGAATTATCGATTAAGTTTACTAAATCTCTAAAGTATATATAAACGAAAGACTATTTAGTCTCTAGACTATCAATTGAATTTATTAAGTCCCTAAAATATTTAATTCAAACATACTTAGTCCTTGAAATAATTACAAAAATAAAATATGTACCCATAAATATCATAAATCAGTAAAAGTGATTCATTTCGTTGTGTGTTTAAATTAGTAATATGTACCTAGCTAGGATTTTATTCCATAAAAATCTTAAATTTTTCTTTTGTATTTTAAAAGTGATTTATTTCGTTGTGTGTTTAAATTAGTATCGGTTTCTAAGTCTTGTCAATAAAATTATACGAGTATTACTGAAGAAATACAATAGGATAATTTAAATAATAACACTTCACTACAAATAATAATAATAGAAAAAAAATATATACATTGATTAAGTTATAAAAAGAACTTAATTAGCGAAAAACTTAAGGACAGTCAATTAGAAATTAAAAACGAATTTCGGCGTATAATATTCAATAAGAGCAAGCAAGTAGTCATTGTAGAAGATAAATAAGAAAATATTATAGATAATTACCCTTACACTTATAAATACAATTCACCAAAAGTACTTTCGCCCAATTTTCAAAAGTAGAAAATAATTTAAGGTCTTTTTGAAATAAAATTTTAACTTGAAATTTATGAACTTAAATTTTATTTTTGTAATTCTTTTAGGGACTAAATATGTTTGAATTAAATATTTTATGGATTATTAGATTCAATTGATAGTTTAAGGTCTAAATAGTTCTTGATTTATATACTTTAAGAATAATAGACTTAATCAATAGTTGAAAGACTAAAGTAAACAATTTGGTGACAATTTAAGGATAGAAATTGTAATAAACCCTAAATTTTATAATACACACTTTTTTTTTTGGGAAGGGGGGGAGGGGGGGATGTGTACTATATGCCAAGCTATAACTTTTGTGACCTTTAATTATGATCTATTGCGATATTAATTATAATTTAATTATGATATCAAACTCCTATTCATAGGATTTGAACCTGAAACCTCACATCATAAAATAATACTACACAACCACAGGGCTAAAGGAAGGAAGCATAATCAAATGAATTTATAAAATGTGAGGGTTGCAAACGAACCGAATTTTAGTATGCCTGGACTTGTTTATTAAGATTTTAACGAATTCGAACTCGACCTCAATAAAAATTTAACAAACCGAACTCAAGTCGAGTTGATTTAGGCTTGACTCGAGCTTGAGCTCAAGCCTGATCAAGAGCCTTAACAAGTCAAAAAAATTATAAGTTCATACTTGCGTATGGGACTAAAATTACAATTGAAACTTTGATTATACAATCTATATAAATAAACTAAAAGAAAAGTCAATATTTTATCAAACTAATAAAATCTACCACCACTATTATATAAATATATTATCTATAATTAGCTATTATTTACATTTATATTTTTTAAATATATAGATAACATATTTATTTTATTTTTTATACATATTTTTATATTATTTAATATATAAATAATAAATGTTAAACGAGCCGAACTAACGAATCGAACTTTAGTATGTTTAGACTTATTTATTAAGATTTTAATGAACTCGAATTCGAGTTCGAACGCAATAAATAAATAAATAAATAACAAATTGAATTCGGACGAGCCCATACTGAGCCGAGTTCAAATTTGTTCACGAACGACTCTGTTCATTTGTAACCCTACATATGCCTATGAATTTAAAAACACAACGCCAAACTCTTTACTCATTATAAATTCATTAGTCATATAGGTAAAAAAAAAATTAATATTATCATCTATTGTATAATAAAATCTTTGTGTCTTCACATTGGATTACGATTTGGTCCTTTTAACCTTACTAAAAATGAGTCAGTGTAATTATATTAAAATTATGAGATTTGCTCTAGTTTTTTAAAATCTTAGGGGAAGTTAATGTAATTTATTTTTATTTTTATTTTTATTATTATTCTTCCAAAAAAATCTTTAATGAATGGCATATCATATTTCAATCTCCAAAGTAATAAGGGAAAATAACTAATAAATCCTACTTTTTTTTAAAAGAAAATGTTGGGATATACCTCTTTATTGGAGTGTGGGACCCAATTGGTTTGTTAAAAGAATTTTAATTTGGTTTGGTTTAGGTATAATATATTTTTATATATTATATTTGTAGAGACCCAATTCAATTTGGATACAATTAGGGTTTGATTACAAAACCCAAGATTCAATAATATATATATCTAAATATATATTGTTTAAGTGCTTCAGAAAAATCAGTGAACGGCAACAGCAAAAAAGATCCTGATGCTTGGAAGTTTCACTTGTTTCAAGGTTTGATTGCTTTGAAGCATTATTTGTATGCTTTCGGCTGGTGCTTGGAAGCTAATTTGGATTATTATTTTGGGTCTTCTACAACTCTGATTTTGAAGATTTTGGTTCATCTATTTGGTGAGGTCTTTCCTCTTGTTTATTTGTGATTATTTGGAATTCACCTAAGGGTGGTTTTGTGAGACCATTCGTGTCTCGTTTGTAATCGTTTGGAAACTATTTGGTTGATAGTGGAATCGGATTTCGATCCCGTGGACGTACCTCACATTGAGGGAACCACGTAAAATTCTTGTGTTGCTTTTGATTTAACTTTCCGCATTAGTTTTTATTCCCATTGATTGATTTACTTGTGGAGAATCACATATTTTTCCTAACAACTGGTATCAAAGCTTACGGTTTATTTGGGTTTATTTATTTGTGTAAATCAATGGAGGGGAATGTGGGTCGTATGTCTAACTTCAGTGGAAGCAATTGGGTAACTTGGAAAACTATAATGGAGGACTTATTATTTTGTAAAGATTTATATGGACCTATTGAGGGACATAGTAGCAAACTTGATGATATGAAAGATGATGAGTAGAAGAGGCTTAATCGAAAAACCGTTGGTGTTATCCGTCAATGGATTGATGACAGTGTGTTTCATCATGTTGCTACTGAAACTTCAGCACATGACTTATGGAAAAAAATTAGAAGGCCTTTATGATAGGAAATCAGCCACAAATAAAGTTTTTCTGTTTCGTAAGTTAGTAAATTTAAAATATAAAGAGGGCAGCCCTATTCCGGAACATCTGAATGAAATAAAGAGTATTGTTAACCAACTTGCTTCTACGAAAATTGTTTTTGATGATGAGTTACAGGCTTTGATGCTACTTAGTTCTTTGCCCGAAAGTTGGGAGACTTTGGTTGTAACAGTTAGTAATTCGGCGCCCGATAGAGTTGTCACAATGGGCCAAGTCACTAGTAGCTTGTTAAATGAAGAAACTAGAAGAAAATCAGCGGGTTTCTCTCATTCAGAAGCATTTGTTGTGAGAGGCCGAAGCAAAACAAGGGGGAGGAGTAAGACTCCTCATGGCCGTGATCAAAGCCGTGACAAATCAAGAAATGGTTCTTTTTCAAAGAAAGACATTGAGTGTTACTATTGCCATGAGAAAGGGCACATGAAGTGGGAATGCCGAAAGCTTAAGAACAAGGAGAAAAGGCGTGACAAAAGTGTGGATAAGAAGCAAGAAGACACAACCGCAGTTACTACCAATGATGATCTCATGGTCGTTTGTGAAGATGATTGTATCAATTTTGTGGGCCAAGAGAGTAATTGGGTGATTGATTCCGGTACTTCTTTTCATGTGACTTCTCGAGTTGATTTCTTCACTACCTACACCAAAGGATATTATGGTTCTGTTCGAATGGGTAATGAAGGTTTGTCCAAGATTATTGGCATGGGTGATATTTGCTTGGAAACAAATTTGGGCTGCAAGTTGTTGCTTAAAGATGTGAGGCATGTTCCCGACATTCGCCTCAATTTGATCTCTATTGAGAAGCTAGATGATGAAGGCTTCAACAACAAATTTGGTGATGGAATATGGAAGCTCACAAAGGTTCTTTGGTGGTGGCTAAGTATAAGAAGACTCATACACTTTATTCGATGCAAGGAAAAATTTGTAAAGGTGTTGTCAATGCACTTGAAGATGATACTTCTACCGAATTATGGCATAAGCGGCTTGGCCATATGAGTGAAAAGGGGCTACAAGTTTTGTTCAAAAAAGAGCTTCTACCCGGTTTGAAAGGTACACATCTTAAAACTTGTGTTCATTGTTTGGCGGGTAAACAACACAGAGTTTCTTTTCATAAAAATGTTGCTTCTCGAAAAGAAAATGTGTTGAAGTTGATTCATTCGGATGTTTGTCATCCTTTAAAAGTTAGAACACATAGTGGTGCACTTTATTTTGTTACTTTCATTGATAATTATTCAAGAAAAGTTTGGGCTTTTCTACTAAAAACTAAAGATCAAGTTCTAGAAGTATTTAAGCATTTTCAGGCCATGGTTGAAAGAGAAACAGGGCAGAAATTAAAGTGCATCCGATCAGACAATGGTGGTGAATACATTGGGCCATTTGATGAGTACTGTCACAGCCAAGGTATTCGGCACCAAAAGACAGTTAAGAAGACTCCTCAACAAAATGGCGTTGCCGAGAGGATGAACTGCACCATTGTGGAAAGAACAAGGTGTTTGCTTTCACAAGCTAAATTGCCAAGATCTTTTTGGGGTGAGGCAATGAAGACAGCGGTTGATGTGATCGATTTGTCTCCTTTCTATCCTTTGAATGGTGATGTTCCAGAAAGAGTTTGGACCGGCAAAGATGTGTCTTATGAGCACTTGAGAGTGTTTGGTTGCCGAGCTTTTGTTCACATTCCAAAGGATGAGAGGTCCAAGCTTGATAGTAAGTCAAGACAATGTACTTTTCTTGGCTATGGGCGTGATGAATTTGGGTATAGATTGTGGGATCCAGTCAACAAGAAAGTCATTCGAAACCGTGATGTTGTGTTTCTTGAAGACCAAACAATTGAAGACTTTGGCAAATGTGATCAATCGGAGCCAAAAAACTAGTGGCCTCATTGACATGAATCCATCTCCTTCATCTTCAGTAGATGATGAAAATGGGGGAGATGTGCAGCCATCTATTAAAGATGTGGAGGATGATGCTAATTCTAATGAAGTTGAATCAGAAATTGAGGAAGAGCATCCAACTCAAGAACCGCCACCACAACTTGAGTTGAGGAAATCTACAAGGGACTGACAACCTTCAAGAAAGTATCCTCCCAATAAATTTGTGTTGATTTCCGATCAAGGGAAGCCCGAGAGCTACCAAGAAGCAATTGAGCATGCAAAGAAAGGTGATTGGAAAAAGGCCATGGACGAGAAAATGAATTCCTTGCTTGAAAACCAGACTTATGATTTAGTGAAGTTGCCTAAGGGGAGGAAAATTCTGAAAAATAAGTGGGTTTTCAAATTGAAGAATGATAGCAAGAATTTGAGGTACAAAGCACGTCTTGTTGTGAAAGGCTTTGAGCAAAAGAAATGTATTGACTTTGATGAGATTTTCTCGCCAGTTGTGAAGATGTCTTCTATTCGGGTTGTACTTGGCATGGGTGCAAGTATGAACCTTGAAGTTGAACAACTTGATGTGAAGACCGCATTTCTTCATGAAGATCTTGAAGAAGAAATTTACATGGAGCAACCAGAAGGTTTTGTAGAGAAAGGGAAAGAGAAATTTGTTTGCAAATTGAAGAAAAGTTTGTATGGCCTTAAGCAAGCCCCGCGGCAATGGTACAAAAAATTTGACTTTTTCATGATAAATAATGGTTTTTCTAAAACCACTTCGGACCATTGTGTGTTTGTGAAAAAATTTCCAGATGGTAAATTTATTATTCTTTTGCTTTATGTTAATGACATGTTAATTGCGGGTCAAGGTTCTACCATGATTAAAAAGTTGAAGTTAGAGTTGAATAAATCTTTTGCTATGAAAGATTTGGGACCGGCAAAGCAAATACTTGGTATGAAAATTGTTCGTGATCGCAAAGAGGAGCTGATTTGGTTGTCACAAGAAAGGTACATTGAGAAAGTTCTTGAGAGGTTCAATATGGCTAAAGTGAAGCCGGTTGGTTGTCCACTTGCGGGTCACTTCAAACTTAGTTCGAATCAATGTCCTACAAGTGAGAAAGATAAGGAAGAGATGCAGAAAATTCCTTATGCTTCAGCAGTTGGTTCTTTAATGTACGCCATGGTTTGTACAAGGCCGGAGATTGCTCACGCCGTTGGTGTGGTGAGTCGGTTTCTCTCTAATCCGGGTAAAGAACATTGGGCAGCGGTAAAATGGATTCTAAGGTATCTTCGAGGGACTTTGAAGGTGTGTTTGTGTTTTGGGGATGGTAAGCCGATGCTTGATGGGTTCACAGATTCTGACATGGCTGGTGATGTTGATTCTAGGAAATCTACTTCGGGGTATTTTATGACTTTTGCAGGGGGAGCTGTGGCATGGCAATCTAAATTACAAAAATGTATTGCTCTCTCAACTACCGAAGCTGAATTTATTGCCATTACGGAAGCTTGCAAAGAAGAGTTATGGCTGAAGAAATTTTTGTAAGAGTTGGGTTTGAAGCAAGAAAAGTATGTGCTTTATTGTGATAGTCAAAGTGCTATTCACTTGAGTAAAAATTTTACTTTTCATTCGAGATCGAAACACATTGATGTGAGATACCATTGGATTCGTGATGTGTTAGATTCGAACCTGTTACAACTCGAAAAGGTTCACACGGATGATAATATTTCGAATATGTTGACTAAGACTTTGTCAAGGGATGAACATTTGAAATGTCGAACTTTGGCGGGTATGGTTGATATCTCCACCTAAGTCGGTAAGGGCAGAATTGTTGGGATATACCTCCTTATTGGAGTGTGGGACTGTAGACGCGCCCTTGGGCCTAATGCTACAGTTCGGACTCAATTTGTGTCACGGTCTTGTATCTAATCTCGCAGAGTGCACTGCAAGACTGATGAATCATCAAAGAGTCCAAATCCAGCAAATCGTTTTTGAAAACAAATTTTTTTGAAAGAAGTGCCAAACATGGACTGCTTTGCCAGATACAGAATCGCCACCTAAATATTTTATTTCGGGAAATTTAGGAAACCTTGACTCGTTGCCTAAGGCCACGTGTCCGTCATCACCAAAGTTGCCTCGGCTCGGGAACTTGGGTACGATTGGGGAAGGTCACTTCGTGAGCACCCCCGCTCGCCCGATCAAAGATCGGCCTCTACTAACCATGATATCGAGTTTTAAAAACATTATGCGTTCTTATTCCGGTTATTAGCCTAGATTTACTATGTGATGCGCACAGCATACAAATATAGACTGGATCGCCTGAATTGGAACAAAACATTTCATGTTTATTTTTGAAAGCGGTTTGCTACTCGCAAGTAGGCCTAAAATGCAGATTTTGCCACCCTCGAGTGGGCTTAGAAAAAAAATGGTTTTGCCACTATCTAGTGGGCTTAAAACTCATAATCAATGCACTATTCCAATTCAGATAATCCAACCTTCACCCACAGGCATTCAGGCAGATATATCACATAAGCACATAGCCTCATGGTAAGCATGCTATCATGGCAGTCACTCACACACATGCAAGGATGCTAAAGCATAAACACTTACCGAGTACTCCAAGCCAAAACAGAAGCTATGTTAGAAATCCATGCATGATCCTAACTATACAGAAATGCCTAATGCAACACATGCAAAAATGCAACTACAATAGGCTCGGCTATTCTAAGATGGCATATGATGATGCTACAGCTAACATGTATTTAACTTGGAATTGAAATACAAATGCAGTTTGTATGATGCGTCGAGCCCGGTGCATGCAATACAGATGAATGATGCAAACACGCTATCATAAGTATACTAATTGAAACATGCCCTAATCTAACCATCATAAGCTGGTAAATAAAAGGGAGAAAGACGTGGGGTTGGAAGACATACATCACACGCACGCACACTTATTACAGTTGTGCCCTCACTCAGAGAGTCCGAATAAACAACACAGTCCAAATGAATAATTACAGTCCGAACAAATACAAAATCCTAATTAATTAACAAATTAAACTAGGAAAGCAGGTAAATTAGCGCAAATCCATGGACCGCCTCAGCTCTGCTCCGAATGATGAATGATACATGCTTGAGTTGCCTTGCACGGAAATCCATTGCGATGCCCCGGTTTGCCTCTGTTTGCAATTGTTCTCGGAATATTGTACAAAGCTCCATAAGGCCGCTGATTTCTGATTTGCTGTAATAGAGAGCAACAAAGGGGCATGGCAAAGTATTTTCACATATGTATGCGTGACTACTCCTCAAGGAGTGTAGTCCTCAATCCTCGTGCCACCAATCACGCATCTCGAGGCATGATGGCCGAGGAGTCGAATTGCACGACTTAATGTAAAATGAATGCACATAAAAACACAACGAGACCTAAACTCCATCATGGGTAATCCGGAGTGTCGGCGACCGGGAATTGAGACACGTTCCGTCACTCGGAGTACGAAACGTCCCTCGTTTCTCGTGCTTGGGCTAACTCCTATCCCAAACACAATGCAAATGAGATGGCATACACAATGCGACTAACATACAACCTAGCATATGCAATGCTATGAAATGGCATACACAATGCTCGATGTAACATGGCATACACAATGCTCTAAAATGCAACCTAGCATACGCAATGCTATGAAATAGCATACACAATGCACGATGGACTTACACCAATATTAGTAGACCTCAGCCACACTCACATCAGTGGCCATGTGATGGAAATGAGACAACCGAAATGCGCGCACGCATGAATGCCAAGGACCGATCCTAAGGCATAAAATGCCACTCTACCAAAGCATGGCAAGGGATGCAACATGGCATACAAACACATATGATACAGCTCTGAAACATGATAAACAATGGTCCCGAATCATGCAAACATGGGACACTATGCAAGCTAGGGGGCCCGGGTACCGAAACTAGTGAAGTGCGTTGCACTAAAGGTACCCGAAGCAATGCACCAAAGGCAAAACCAACCCTAAATAGACCCTAGGCAGGTTTGAAATAGTGGGAAATTGGCCTAAAATGATGGCTCAACATGCATGAAAATGAAGCTCATTCATTGGTCGGTAAACAAGACATTCACGCACAACTCTCAAGCACACTTAAAGAGATGAAAACATGACAATATGGCATTCAAACCAGCTCTGAAATATGATGAAAAATGACCTCAAAACATGAACACACCTCAGCACATGCATGCAATGGACCTCAAAACTCAAAGTTAAGCATGGGTATTGAACTACAAGCATGCAAAAAAAAACATCATTCGATCATGAGGCCTAAAAATAGAGCTAGGGTGGTCCAAAATAAGTACATTATCAGTTTAAGGTATGGCCAAAAAGTGCTAACATCAAGGGTCCACAAAGCATGCAAAGAAAGCTAGTGAACCATTAGTTGTTCTACAACTATATGAAGCATATGAAGGCTCACCCAACCAACCAAAAAAAGAAGCATTTCATGCCAAAATATGCCTAAATACCCACTGAAACTCAGTCAATGCATGCAAAAATGAGGGGCTCCTTTGGAAGGCCATGCAAGGGGGTATTCTACACCTATATGATAGACAAACAAAAAGGCAAAACCACCTCTGGAAATGAGTTATGACAGCCCTAAAACCCACCAAATAGGCCCTGAAATCAGTCCAGGAAACATGCAAAGAAAGGTCCCTTTGAAAGGCCTTGAATGGGATTGCTCTACACATGCATCATAGACATAAAATATGGCAAAATGGGCTCTTGACAAAGCTTAGGCAGACCTTAAAACTCATAAAATGAGGCCTGAAACATGACTTCAATGCATGAAAAAAAGAGTCCCTTTGGAAGGCCAACAATGCTAGTAAAGAGAACAAGGGGTGAGAGGGTCACCCCTCTCTGATTTTGAGGCTCAAAGACACATCTAAGCCACTGAAAATCCACTTGATTTCAGTGGCTAAGAGGCCAAACCAAGGCCAATGCAAATGCTCTAATGCATAGCTCAAAACATGAGGAAATGAAGCATGCAAGGGGGAAGATGACCCCAAACAGAAAAGAGTCCTTAAACAAACATGTTTAGAAGATCAAAAAAAGACTTTTTCTAGTTTATGGAAAATCTTGAAAATGCTTGCAAGTAAGGCTAAGATATCTTGCAAAATAAGCCCTAAAAGAGAGATTAAGCACACAAGGATGTAGGAGACCTCAAACAGAAAATTATCCTTAATAAAACTTTAATAGAAGCTCAAAATAAGACATTTTACAGTTTATAACAAAACCCAAAAATGCTTGCAAATAGGGCTAAGTTATGAAGCAAAAAAATGCAAAAAAGGGGGAAATGAGGACTTACCCTTGTAGACAATGACTCCTGCAGCTTCTGGACCAAGGAAGTGAGCTCTCAACCTCTTCAAATCAGCTCCAAGATGCTTGGATGGATGGTGGAGGTGTTGTGCTAAGGGTTGGTGTGCAAATGGTGCAAGAACAAGAGGGTTTTGGAGCTCAAGTGTAGAGATATAGGGAGAGAGGTGTATAAACCTTAACCAAAATTGTTGAACTCTAAGAAGCCTCAAATATCCTCCATACACGTATATGGAGGTTGGTCCAAATGCCTCCCAGCTGGCGCAGCTGGATTGCATTCAGAGAGAGCAAAAAGCAGATGGCTGGCCGACCAGTTAAGGTGGTCGGCCGACCACTCCCCCTGGTCGGCCGACCAGGGGTCAAAAGGTTCAATGAGAAATGCTGGCCGGCCATACCAGAAAGGTGGCCACCCAGATAAGTGCAACACAGTTGTATGGTGGAAAACCAGAAAATGTGACCCAAGAGAGAGAAAAATCAGCTTTTTAGTAAGGTTTAAAAGGGTCAAGAAGAAATACTGGTCGGCCTACCCATATTGGTGGCCTCCCAGGTGAGTATAACACAATGGTGGTATGGAAGATCAGAAATTGTGGCTCAAAAGTGAGAAAATAGGGTCCATACCAAAAATGAATCCTAACCGATGCAAAACGAGGGTTCGGGGGCCAAAATGCGCATTCTAGGGCCCCGAAAATAGGCTGTTAGGCACCGGAGGTGGCGTATGACCACGAAGGTGGTCTCCCGAGCCACAGTGTCCCTCTAAGGAGAGGAAACAAGGTGTGTGCCAAAAACCGGAGCAAACGGAGGTAGTTAAGCGGTCCCGAACTGAGGCACACGGCCGACGGCTCCGAAAATCAGAAACTGGCCTCCAAATGGGCAAAATGGTCTACGACCACGAAACGTAGCCTACGGCCACTGAGAGATGGTCTACGAGACCTCTCATTCCCTTTGGGAAGAGAAAACAGAGAAAACAGGACCTGGTTCACAAACCGAGGCAAAGCACAAAAGAGCCCCGAAGTCCGAAGGCAAGGCTCGTAGCCGAGACTCCGCAATCTCAGAACGAGCACAATATGCAAAGTCACCAAGCGCTCAGTTGGTGATGTCTGAGTCTTAAGATCGGTCAAAAATGGGGTGTCTACAGTTGCCCCTCTTTGACAGAACTCGGAAGTCAAGAAGTGACGGGAGTGAGTGTCAAAGCCCAGAGATAACCCAAACAAAATATAGATAAATAAATGGTTGTGCCCACAGGCTGCCTACGTATCCCTTTGCAAGGAATCAAACCAGCATAGTTCAGGGGCAGGATGCAAAATGATATGCGGGAAGATTTTGATAATTGGACTTATACGCTACGCGAAGCCGGTTTGAAAATTGGACTTATACGCTACGCGAAGCCGGTTTGAAAATTGGACTTATACACTACGCGAAGCTGGTTTGAAAGTTGGACTTATACGCTACGCAAAGCCGGTTTGATAATTGGACTTATATGCTGCGCGAAGCTGGTTCGAAAATTGAGGATTCATGCAATGCACTGTAATGTAGTGGCTAAAATGCAATGTAATAGCTAAGAGGTAAAGGTACCTTACAGGGGCAATTAGCAATGACTTACCTCATGCTGTTGGGGATCTTTCGCTTCTTCTTGGTTGAACTGCAAGTACTACTTTTCTCCCTGACTATGGTCGCAACTTTCCCTATTCTCCAACAGGGTGACAGACTAGGTTGGTTCAGTATCCAGAATTGAGGCGCATACACATGCTATCTCAATCTATGGGGTTGCCATACAGATTTCAAGCCGAGGATATACCCCTGGGTAGTTAAACCAGACTTTAGCCTCGGAAATCCCGAACCTTTGTGTTCTAGGCATGAGCCATTCGAACTCTAGTTTCCACCGTCTCAGTTGGTCTCCTAGGAACTCGCCGCAAACATAGGCGGGTGGCTATACCAGACCACCGGAAGTCGTTCGAGCACGACAAACACCAAAGGAATTGCACCTTTAGAGGATTTAAGGTCTCCTGGACCGGGGAGTGCACAAGACAGTGCGAATAAAGATGCAGGATTTCAGGTCTCCTGGACCAGGGAGTGCACAAGACAGTGCAATGCAGAGTGAATGCACAAAACAGTGCTAAACATATGCACAAAATAGTACGATGCTGAAGGTGTACAAAACAGTACGAGCAGGGTGAATCACAAAATAGTGCGATACAGATAAGGTGCACAAGATAGCGCGATGCAATGCACTAACAAGTGCAGGTAAGGTGCGCAAGATAGCGCAAATGATACAATGCACAAAATAGTGCGATACGCTAAACAGCGCGATTGATTTGAAATGCACAAGATACTGCGATATGATATGCAAAGCACAAGATAGTGTGATTGAGGTGCGCAAAATAGCGCGAATGATAAACTGCACAAAACAGTGCGATTGAGGTGCGCAAAATAGCGCGAATGATAAACTGCACAGAACAGTGCGATTGAGGTGTGCAAAATAGCGCGAATGTAAACTGCACAAAATAGTGCGATTGAAGTGCACAAAATAGCACGAATGATAAACTGCACAAAACAGTGCGATTGAGGTGCGCAAAATAGCGTGAATGTAAACTGCACAAAACAGTGCGATAGAGGTGCGCAAAATAGCGCGAATAATAAACTGCAATGCACAGGACAGTGTGATGCGTAAAATAGAGCGAATGATAAACTGCACAAAATAGTGCGATTGAGGTGCGCAAAATAGCGCGAATGTAAACTGCACAAAACAGTACGATACGCTAAACAGTGCGATTGATTTGAAATGCAATAAACAGTGCGATACGCTAAACAGCGCGAGTGGTATGCAATGCACAAGATAGTGTGAGTGAGATACAACCACAAGATGCACAAGACAGTGCTAGTGAGATACAAAGTGTAAGTGCACAAGACAGTGCGATAAAATGCATCTTCTGTGCAAGTCTGGGGGCATTTTTTTACGCAAAAGATACGAGCATTTTTTTTGCAAGTATGGAAGCACATTCTATGCAATATTGCAAGCATATTCTATGTATGAGACAAGCAAAGCATATTCTATGCGGAATCGAAAGCAAGCATATTCTATGCATGAATCATAACGATGCGCGGCACGCATGCAACAACAGTGTATATGAAAGTTCACATTCTATGCAATAGAGGAGCATCAAATATGTACTCTGGTGCCTCTGATTTACCTCTTAGAGGACTTTGCAACACACTCAGCTTAAAAAGGGCACACCCTGTTCATATTGGCGAGAGATAACATCTGCATGTGAAACCCTCGGGTGCTGCTTGGACTACCATTCTGACTTGAAGCAGGCTTACACTTGGGGTCGAGATACATTCATACTCCAGAGAAATGGCGAGGCCTGAGAAGGTGCACCTGGAATGCAGTCTCGGAATTTGTTGAAGTTGAAACATGCTAAGATGCTCCAAATTTTCCTCTTTTCTTTTGCTTTGCAGCCCAGAACCTATATAGCTTCAGGTTGGTCCTGGTTTTACTGTTCTCACTTATCGGGGGTAGACCCTGCAGTTTATGAAAGAACCAATCCTATTTTTCACAAATATGGAGAACGACACAGCACTCTGAGCACAAAACGATTCCTTTTTGAAATTGAAATGAGAAAAGGGTTCTCAACTGGGTATTGAGCCTACAACTGACCACAGCCAAAACGACTCAACAACGGAAAACAAAGGTAGAACAACCTAAACACAACTCAACAAAGGAAAAACAAGGTAAAACAACCTAAACACATCTATTGACACTCAAACGACTCAAAACAAGAATCGAGACAAACAAAAACACACAAACACAACACTCAGCTGTGTTACAAAGGCAAGAGACCTCTCGGTGCACGAGGAGCCAGTTTCTCCGGGTATTGTTTCCCACTCTTTCTCATTTGTGATTCTCACATCACTCGGCCCTCAAGCTCTGTTTTTTCTGAAAAAGCCCTTTCCTCACTTTTTCTCTCAGCACACATCTCTCTATTCTTCAATCTCTCATTTTTTTATCCCTCCCCTGAGTGGTTGATGGATAAACAGAAAGTTGCGGGCTCTTGTCCCTAGCATTTTGCTAGATTCTTTTTCTTGTTCACAACAGTGAGTTTCTCCCACAGAGGGGCTGTGCTACAACTGGGTGTGTAGCAAATCTGCAGTTGACATCGGTTGACGATGCTCTGTTGGGGAGTTTGGACGTGATCAGATCTGTCCAGATGAGGGAGTGGAATATCTTACCCCATTCCAATTTGTGCTTCGCACTTGGCTTGATACCTCGCTGCTTGGAGGATATGAGAGTTTTCAACCCTTTGTTGTTAGCTTCAGTGGTGCCCTTTTCTGGCGAATACGGTGCCCTTTCCGGCAAGTAGAGTGCCCTTTCTGGCAAGTATGTTGACAATGGGGAAAAGATAGAACATCTGACTCAGCTGTGCCCCTAGTTCATCATTTTGACCATTTTTTGTTTTTGGCTTTCTAGTAAAACAATTTTGACCAACATGAGAGTTAGATTAACATGCTTGTTCAATTTTCTGATTTAAAATCATGCAAGTCAAGCTATGAGCACTAAAAATTTCCCTCTTTAGGTCCAAGAAATGGTCCAGTTTTGAAAAATGAAATAATTTTCGAGAAATTAGTCAACCTTAGTAAAAATTCCCAAAAACTATTTTTGCAAACGGCCATTGCTCGACGAGCACAGAACCTACTCTTGAGATGCACAACCTCGGATCCATAACAATGGAAAATTGCCCCTTGTTGGCAACTGAAAGTTGCCCCTTGTTAGAATAGCACTGCAGCACATTGAATGGCAACGGAAAGTTGCCCCTAGTCTGAATAGCGCCACAGCACGCGGCAACCAGTCCCCACAGTGACAATTACAACCAAATTCTCGGATACAGAGAAGACAAAGATAACCAGAATCATGACATGGACACAGTTGAATTTGAGGTGTTTTACAGCTGGACTTCAGAATGAAGTTGCCCACGTATCCCAAAGATGGGAATCAAGCCTTACGTAGTTTGGGGTTAAGGTATACTCGGGTATTAACCTCTCCTTTTGCGCTCTAACTTTTGCCAAGGCTGCCCTTCCGGGTTTTCAACCTTGTGAGCTTTGTTTTTCTTTTCTTTTCTTTTCAATTCTTTTCTTTTCATTTTTTCTTTTTTTTTATTCTCTTCTTTTTTCTTTTTTTTTTCTTTTTTTCTTTTGCATTTTTTTTTTGTTCTTTTTCTTCTTTTTCTTGCTCTAACTTTTGCCTCGGTCGCCCTTCCGGGTTTTCGGCCCAGCGAGCCTCTCAAGGGTAAAAGTGTAGTTTTGTCCATGTCAAATGGTTTTGAGATCCTGAAGTCATCTGAATTCAGGAGAATGGCTGCTGTTTGCTGACGATGCAGGAGTCCATCCAATGGGGGCTGAATTTGTCCCTAGTATTGCAGATAGGAACTTAGTTATCCTTCAGCAATACTTTCTTCTTTCCTCCTTTCTGGGATTTGGCGTTCTTGCCAGTCTTCATTAGCTTGAGAAATGTCCTAATTTTGACTCTTCGAGCGCATCTGACATTTTCGCCCCTAGTTCGAGGGGTGCTTCTGATCCAGGTTTGCAAGCTTCATTTGACCTTCTGATCTTCTTGATCTAACTTTTCTTGCACCCTAGTTCGTGGGCTGCTTTAAATCTGGCCACACAGGCTTCACATTGTGGTTGACCTTTGAATATTCTGAATCTGGGTTCAAAGTTCGAAAGCAAAAGAGGTCGAGTCTCGAGGCTGAGAGCGATCCTAGGCTACACAATCTCAAGAGCGATTCCACACAGGTCTTCGCAAGATCGCGCAAAACATTTTTGAAATCTTTTAAGAAAGCGACTAGTCGCTCGTGCTGAAGACAGTGTAGAACCAATCTGGGTCAAGCCAAGATCCTTCTCAGTACTCACATTAACAAGCATGATTTCATTCATTAAAGGCCTAGCATGCCTCTCTTTCTCTCAATTGATCAATTTTTGAAAAACCCGAGGAATTCCTTCCTCTTCGTTTTCACCACAATGTTAGAAAATTTTTTGAAAAACTTAGGCCAATTCAATAATTTCGGAGCACAAAAGAGCAGGTGGAATGCACTGCCGTTTCATTCAAGCTTCTAGCACAACTAGCACAAGGCGGAAGCAGACACATGAGTGTGAAAATCACTGCTGTTCATTCAAATCTGTTGGCATAACTGGCTCCAAGGCAGAAACAGACTCAAAAAGAAAGCAAAGAGACAAACACAAAACAAAATAGTGACATCCGAGGTAACACCCCCGGAATCACCCGGTTCTAACAAAACAAGACTGACTCGATACAACAAGACAAACCCAACTGACTCAGTAAGAAAAGGCTGACTCTATACAAAACAACAAGACTGACTCAATACCCAAGTCAGAAAGCACAGAAACTGGTATTTGCATATTGCTCAGAACAGTGCATGCCATTCCCACGTCTGGAGTTAATCGAGCACTGCCCGCAGGTGGTTCATCCCCCGATCACATCACATTATCCCCCAAGTTCACCGATCCAGTGCCGATAGACTTTGCTGAGCTCGGCGAGAGGATGACCCCGTTGTCAAATAGATCCTGTACTTCATGGCGAAGACGGAAGCAGTTGTCGGTAGTATGGCCGGTTTGCTGATGGTACGCGTAGTACTGGGTAGCATCATGCGCAGCCGGAAGAGGGTTCGGGAGAGGCCGAGGCTCAAGGGGTTTGAGATGGCCTTGTCCAACAAGGATTTGGAGAGCTTTGGACAAAGGCATATAGAGGGCATGGAAGACCCTCCGACCTCGGGGTTGGTACTTCAAGGCTTGTGGGTTTTTACTAGGTGCACCAGCAAAGGGATTGGCAGGTGCTGGCCTGGTTTGCCGATCTCTTCCGAGTGGAGGATTAGAGATAACAGGATCGTCTCTGGTATGACAGCCCTTCTCCCGACGTTCCCTTTGATTCAGACTACCCCCAACTTGAGTAACGAAAGTGTCATCCACAGTTTTTGCAACAACTGCGAGGACTTGCTCTTTGTTCAGTCCCTCGACTTTCAAAGCCTTAACAGCGAACATGAGATGTTCATGGGGATCCATGCCCGCCCCCTACCTTGTTCTTTCCACTCGCCTCCACTTTGCCAAGGGATTGGCCTTCCTCAAATACAGCCCATCCCAAGATTGGGGAGCCTTTTGACATGAAGTTCCCGGTATGTGGTGTGGTTGATGACGGAGCCAACATCCCAAAGGCTAAATCTACCACAGTTCTCTGAAGATCTTCGATCATTCTCATCAACTCAGAAGTAGTGGGTCCATGGGTTTGAGATGATTGGGGTTCAGGTGCACCCATCATGCATAAGTCCATGCTCTCTGGGATAAACACCTCAGGCTTGGGTAGATGGGCCGGGGTGATGTATATGCTGGGGTCATAGATGGATGGCAGTATATGGATGAGATTGAGGTAGGCAGGAGATGTTTGGTCATTGGGGTCTGAAGGTGGAGCTATCGTCCGGTTGTCGATGAGATTTTGGACCTCGTGACGAAGGCGGTAGCAACGGTCGGTGCCATGACCGCGCTGCTGATGGTACACACAGTACTTGGAGGGGTTATGTCTGGCTGGGAGTGGGTCAGGCAGAGGTTAAGGATCGAGGGGTTTGAGATACCCTCTTTCCATCAAGACTTTTAGTGCGCTAGTCAGGCTCATATAGAGAGAGGTGAAAGTTCTACCCTGAGCTCGGGTTGGGCCGGTGGTTTGTAGGCTTGGTTTGGCAAAAGGGTTGGCTGTGGCAACTGTATTGATTTCGGTGGGTTTGGGAATAGCGCTACTACCAGCATTGGTACTTCCTGAAATCACCCTCCATGTCGGTTCACTTGTTCTGGGAATGATCCCACTGTTGAACGCATTCTCGATCTGAACCCCCAGCTCATGAAAACTTTTGAAAGTGAATAGCGGAGCGATTAACAACTTTTGCAACATATCATGCTCGAGGTTTCGCACCATCATCTGCACTTGATCCCTCTCAGAAGGGCGGGGATCTGTCATCTGTGTTGCCTTTGCCCTCCCACCTTGCAACAAATTCCACAAAAGGCTCTGTTGGGTTCTGGCCGGTTGTTTCAAGATCTTGCATGGTCATTTCAACTTGGGTATTGTAGTAATACTGATCGACAAAGGCCTCAGCCAATTCTTCCCAGTCTTGCTTCACTTTGTCCTCCAACTTAGTGTACCAAGTGGCTGCTACACCCGACAGGGTTCTTCCATACAGAGAGAGTTTCTGTGGCTTAGTCAGGCCCATCGGCTTCAGGACATCCAAGAAAAGTCGGATATGTACCATTGGATCTCCAGACCCGTCAAAACGGTCAATATATGGCATTTTGAATATGTCTGGGAGCCATACGGTAGACTCAGTGTGCCCATCCTCAATGTTGGGAATGGAGTTAAGGCCCTGTGCCTTTTTGAATTACTTCTCAAGGTTTGCGATTTTTACTGCTGTCAGATCAAGCTCATTAACGTCAAAGGGATAAAACCTCTCATCAGGCTGCACTAGGGGTCTGACAACTCGGGCTTGGGTCAACCCTTCTCGAGGATTTGGACACTGCTAATCTTTAACTGGCGGAAGTGGGTCAAAGTTCGGCTGGGGTCCCAAAGCTGGATATGAGGCAGATGCCCCAGATGGGCGCTGCGTTTCAATACTGGTCTCAGCCTGCATGGCAGTTCCCTGATTTAACGCTGCTATCACGGCCACAAATTCTTCCGAACCCTATGCCATCACGGTCTGCTGAGTCCGAACAAAGGTGATGTGACTGGCAACTGACGGATCAGATGAACCAGTGAGCCCTGACTGGCCTTTCTTTGCCTTGCCTCAGCGAAAGAACACTGGTTGCCCTTGAATTGAATTTTTGATCTAACAAAGTCTATCAGCACTAGTCCAAGGTACCCGGGGGATATCGAAGCCTTCTGAAGCTATAGTTCCAGGACTACCTAGCAAAAGAGAAAATAGACAGCATCCCAGCCTGATTTCACCAGAACCATCATGAGCGAAGCTGAATGATTGTGCTCCCTACAAAATTCTGCCCAAAATTCTGCCTGTAAACTGATACCCTCAGGTAAAACTGATTCTCCACATACTGATGCCCGCAGGCCTGATACCCAGACTTGCAGACTGATACATGCATTCCTGTAGAGGCACACTCTAACAGCATATGACAAGCAAGTGAGAGCCAATACACCCCTATGTTGGGGTAGGGTTTCCCTGTCCTATTTTGTCAGGAGCTAGGGTTTCACTACGCACGCAGCGGTTTCAAACAACCTAAAATTGGGTAAGCAACCTGTCCTAGTTTGGAATGGTCACTACGGATTTCGATATGCACTAGGCCGAATGGTCAAAAAGGGTGCCCCGGTAAAAATCAGGGTTTGTGTTCCCATCGTGGCAGAGCCCGCAACCGGTCAGGCTTATGGCACGCTTCTCGAAGCGAGCCTCCGGCAAACCGTTCAGGAATAACATACGGTAAACACGGTGTCCTAGGTGCACCAATGCAAATGCAATGCAAAGAAACACATAAGTGTGATCAAAACCAGATATCATGAGTTCGAGTCAACTTCTCTAACTCCCCAGCAGAGTCACCAGAAACTGTAGACGCGCCCTTGGGCCTCATGCTACAGTTCGGACTCAATTTGTGTCACGGTCCTGTATCTAATCTCGCAGAGTGCAATGCAAGACCGATGAATCATCAAAGAGTCCAAATCCGACAAATCATTTTTGAAAACAGATTTTTTTGAAAGAAGTGCCAAACATGGACTGCTTTGCCAGATACAGAGTCGCCACCTAAATATTTTATTTCGGGAAATTTAGGAAACCCTGACTCGTTGCCTAAGGCCACGTGTCCGTCATCACCAAAGTTGCCTCGGCTCGGGAACTTGGGTACGATTGGGGAAGGTCACTTCGTGAGCACCCCTGCTTACCCTATCAAAGATCGGCCTCTACTAACCATGATATCGAGTTTTGAAAATATTATGCATTCTTATTCCGGTTATTAGCCTAGATTTACTATGTGATGCGCACAGCATACAAGTATAGACCGGATCGCCTGAATTGGAACAAAACATTTCATGTTTATTTTTGAAAGCGGTTTGCTACTCGCAACTAGGCTTAAAATGCAGATTTTGCGACCCTCGGGTGAGCTTAGAAAAAAAATGGTTTTGCCACTATCTAGTGGGCTTAAAACTCACAGTCAATGCACTATTCCAATTCAGATAATCCAACCTTCACCCACAGGCATTCAGGCAGATATATCACATAAGCACATAGCCTCATGGTAAGCATGCTATCATGGCAGTCACTCACACACATGCAAGGATGCTAAAGCATAAACACTTACCGAGTACTCTAAGCCAAAACAGAAGCTATGTTAGAAATCCATGCATGATCCTAACTATACAGAAATGCCTAATGCAACACATGCAAAAATGCAACTACAATAGGCTCGGCTATTCTAAGATGGCATATGATGATGCTACAGCTAACATGTATTCAACTTGGAATTGAAATACAAATGCAGTTAGTATGATGCGCCGAGCCCGGTGCATGCAATACAGAGGAATGATGCAAACATGCTATCATAAGTATGCTAATTGAAACATGCCTAATTTAACCATCATAAGCTGGTAAATAAAAGGGAGAAAGACGTGGGGTTGGAAGACATACATCACACGCACGCACACTTATTACAGTTGTGCCCTCACTCGGAGGGTCCGAATAAATAATACAGCCCAAATGAATAATTACAGTCTGAATAAGTACAGTCCGAATAAATATAAAATCCTAATTAATTAACAAATTAAACTAGGAAAACAGGTAAATTAGCACGCAAATCCATGGACCGCCTCAGCTCTGCTCTGAATGATGAATGATGCATGCTTGAGTTGCCTTGCGCGGAAATCTATTGCGATGCCCCAGTTTGCCTCTGTTTGCAATTGTTCTCGGAATATTGTACAAAGCTCCATAAGGCCGCTGATTTCTGATTTGCTGCAATAGAGAGCAACAAAGGGGCATGGCAAAGTATTTTCACATATGTATGCGTGACTACTCTTCAGGGAGTGTAGTCCTCGATCCTCGTGCCACCAATCACGCATCTCGAGGCATGATGGCCGAGGAGTCGAATTGCACGACTTAATGTAAAATGAATGCACATAAAAACACAACGAGACCTAAACTCCATCATGGGTAATCCGGAGTGTCGGCGACCGGGAATTGAGACACGTTCCGTCACTCGGAGTACGAAACGCCCCTCGTTCCCCGTGCTTGGGCTAACTCATATCCCAAACACAATGCAAATGAGATGGCACACACAATGCGACTAACATACAACCTAGCATATGCAATGCTATGAAATGGCATACACAATGCTCGATGTAACATGGCATACACAATGCTCTAAAATGCAACCTAGCATACGCAATGCCCTGAAATGACATACACAATGCACGATGGACTTACACCAATATTAGTAGACCTCAGCCACACTCACATCAGTGGCCATGTGATGGAAATGAGACAACCGAAATGCGCGCACGCATGAATGCCAAGGACCGATCCTAAGGCATAAAATGCCACTCTACCAAAGCATGGTAAGGGATGCAACATGGCATACAAACACATATGATACAGCTCTGAAACATGATAAATAATGGTCCCGAATCATGCAAACATGGGACACTATGCAAGCTAGGGGGCCCGGGTACCGAAACTAGTGAAGTGCGTTGCACTAAAGGTACCCGAAGCAATGCACCAAAGGCAAAACCAACCCTAAACAGACCCTAGGCAGGTTTGAAACAGTGGGAAATTGGCCTAAAATGATGGCTCAACATGCATGAAAATGAAGCTCATTCATTGGTCGGTAAACAAGGCATTCACGCACAACTCTCAAGCACACTTAAAGAGATGAAAACATGGCAATATGGCATTCAAACCAGCTCTGAAATATGATGAAAAATGACCTCAAAACATGAACACACCTCAGCACATGCATGCAATGGACCTCAAAACTCAAAGTTAAGCATGGGTATTGAACTACAAGCATGCAAAAAAAAACATCATTCGATCATGAGGCCTAAAAATAGAGCTAGGGTGGTCCAAAATAAGTACATTATCAGTTTAAGGTGTGGCCAAAAAGTGCTAACATCAAGGGTCCACAAAGCATGCAAAGATAGCTAGTGAACCATTAGTTGCTCTACAACTATATGAAGCATATGAAGGCTCACCCAACCAACCAAAAACAGAAGCATTTCATGCCAAAATATGCCCAAATACCCACTGAAACTCAGTCAATGCATGCAAAAATGAGGGGCTCCTTTGGAAGGCCATGCAAGGGGGTATTCTACACCTATATGATAGACAAACAAAAAGGCAAAACCACCTCTGGAAATGAGTTATGACAGCCCTAAAACCCACCAAATAGGCCCTGAAATCAGTCTAGGAAACATGCAACGAAAGGTCCCTTTGAAAGGCCTTGAATGGGATTGCTTTACACATGCATCATAGATATAAAATATGGCAAAATGGGCTCTTGACAGAGCTTAGGTAGACCTTAAAACTCACAAAAATGAGGCCTGAAACATGACTTCAATGCATGCAAAAAAGAGTCCCTTTGGAAGGCCAACAATGCTAGTAAAGAGAACAAGGGGTGAGAGGGTCACCCCTCTCTGATTTTGAGGCTCAAAGACACATCTAAGCCACTGAAAATCCACTTGATTTCAGTGGCTAAGAGGCCAAACCAAGGCCAATGCAAATGCTCTAATGCATAGCTCAAAACATGAGGAAATGAAGCATGCAAGGGGGAAGATGACCCCAAACAGAAAAGAGTCCTTAAACAAACATGTTTAGAAGATCAAAAAAAAGAATTTTTCTAGTTTATGAAAAATCTCGAAAATGCTTGCAAGTAAGGCTAAGATATCATGCAAAATAAGCCCTAAAAGAGATATTAAGCACACAAGGATGTAGGAGACCTCAAACAGAAAATTATCCTTAATAAAACTTCAATAGAAGCTCAAAATAAGACATTTTACAGTTTATAAAAAAAACCCAAAAATGCTTGCAAATAGGGCTAAGTTATGAAGCAAAAAAATGCAAAAAAGGGGGAAATGAGGACTTACCCTTGTAGACAATGACTCCAGCAGCTTCTGGACCAAGGAAGTGAGCTCTCAACCTCTTCAAATCAGCTCCAAGATGCTTGGATGGATGGTGGAGGTGTTGTGCTAAGGGTTGGTGTGCAAATGGTGCAAGAACAAGAGGGTTTTGGAGCTCAACTGTAGAGATATAGGGAGAGAGGTGTATAAACCTTAACCAAAATTGTTGAACCCTAGCAAATGGAGACCAGCCCCTCCTTTATAGAGGAGAGGCTCTAAAGCTTCTCTAAGAAGCCTCAAATATCCTCCATATGGAGGATGGTCCAAATGCCTCCCAGCTGGCACAGCTGGATTGCATTCAGAGAGAGCAAAAAGCAGATGGCTGGCCGACCAGTTAAGGTGGTCGGCCGGCCACTCCCCCTGGTCGGCCGACCAGGGGTCAAAAGGTTCAATGAGAAATGCTGGCTGGCCATACCAGAAAGGTGGCCTCCCAAATAAGTGCAACACAGCTGTATGGTGGAATGCACAAGATACTGCGATGTGATATGCAAAGCACAAGATAGTGTGATTGAGGTGCGCAAAATAGCGTGAATGATAAACTGCACAAAACAGTGCGATTGAGGTGCACAAAATAGCGCGAATGATAAACTGCACAGCACAGTGCGATTGAGGTGCGCAAAATAGCGCGAATGTAAACTGCACAAAACAGTGCGATTGAGGTGCGCAAAATAGCGCGAATGATAAACTGCACAAAACAGTGCGATTGAGATGCGCAAAATAGCGCGAATAATAAACTGCAATGCACAGGACAGTGCGATGCGTAAAATAGCGCGAATGATAAACTACACAAAACAGTGCGATTGAGGTGCGCAAAATAGCGCGAATGTAAACTGCACAAAACAGTGCGATTCGCTAAACAGCGCGATTGATTTGAAATGCAATAAACAGCGCGATACGCTAAACAGCGCGAGTGGTATGCAATGCACAAGATAGTGTGAGTGAGATACAACCACAAGATGCACAAGACAGTGCTAGTGAGATACAAAGTGTAAGTGCACAAGACAGTGCGATAAAATGCATCTTCTGTGCAAGTATGGGGGCATTTTTTTATGCAAAAGATACGAGCATTTCTTTTGCAAGTATGGAAGCACATTCTATGCAATATTGCAAGCATATTCTATGTATGAGACAAGCAAAGCATATTCTATGCGGAATCGAAAGCAAGCATATTCTATGCATGAATCATAACGATGCGCGGCACGCATGCAACAACAGTGTATATGAAAGTTCACATTCTATGCAATAGAGGAGAATCAAATATGTACTCTGGTGCCTCTGATTTACCTCTTAGAGGACTTTGCAACACACTCAGCTTAAAAAGGGCACACCCTGTTCATATTGGCGAGAGATAACATCTGCATGTGAAACCCTTGGGTGCTGCTTGGACTATCATTCTGACTTGAAACAGGCTTACACTTGGGGTCGAGATACATTCATACTCCAGAGAAATGGCGAGGCCTGAGAAGGTGCACCTGGAATGCAGTCTCGGAATTTGTTGAAGTTGAAACATGCTAAGATGCTCCAAATTTTCCTCTTTTCTTTTGCTTTGCAGCCTGGAACCTATATAGCTTCAGGTTGGTCCTGGTTTTACTGTTCTCACTTATCGGGGGTGGACCCTGCAGTTTATGAAAGAACCAATCCTGTTTTTCACAAATATGGAGAATGACACAGCACTCCGAGCACAAAACGATTCCTTTTTGAAATTGAAATGAGAAAAGGGTTCTCAACTGGGTATTGAGCCTACAACTGACCACAGCCAAAACGACTCAACAACAGAAAACAAAGGTAGAACAACCTAAACACAACTCAACAAAGGAAAAACAAGGTAAAACAACCTAAACACATCTATTGACACTCAAACGACTCAAAACAAGAATCGAGACAAACAAAAACACACAAACACAACACTCAGCTGTGTTACAAAGGCAAGAGACCTCTCGGTGCACGAGGAGCCAGTTTCTCCGGGCATTGTTTCCCACCCTTTCTTATTTGTGATTCTCACATCACTCGGCCCTCAAGCTCTGTTTTTTTTGAACAACCCCTTTCCTCACTTTTTCTCTCAGCACACATCTCTCTATTCTTCAATCTCTCATTTTTTTATCTCTCCCCTGAGTGGTTGATGGATAAACAGAAAGTTGCGGGCTCTTACCCCTAGCATTCCACTAGATTCTTCTTCTTGTTCACAACAGTTAGTTTCTCCCACAGAGGGGCTGTGCTACAACTGGGTGTGTAGCAAATCTGCAGTTGACATCGGTTGACGATGCCCTGCTGGGGAGTTTGGACGTGATCAGATCTGTCCAGATGAGGGAGTGGAATATCTTGCCCCATTCCAATTTGTGCTTCGCACTTGGCTTGATACCTCGCTACTTGGAGGATATGAGAGTTTTCAACCCTTTGTTGTTAGCTTCAGTGGTGCCCTTTTCTGGCGAATACAGTGCCCTTTCCGGCTAGTAGAGTGCCCTTTCCGGCAAGTATGTTGACAATGGGGAAAAGATAGAACATCTGACTCAGCTGTGCCCCTAGTTCATCATTTTGACCATTTTTTGTTTTTGGCTTTCTAGTAAAACAATTTTGACCAACATGAGAGTTAGATTAACATGCTTGTTCAATTTTCTGATTTAAAATCATGCAAGTCAAGCTATGAGCACTAAAATTTTTCCCTCTTTAGGTCCAAGAAATGGTCCAGTTTTGAAAAATGAAATAATTTTCGAGAAATTAGTCAACCTTAGTAAAAATTCCCAAAAACTATTTTTGCAAACGGCCATTGCTCGACGAGCACAGAACCTACTCTTGAGATGCACAACCTCGGATCCATAACAATGGAAAATTGCCCCTTGTTGGCAACTGAAAGTTGCTCCTTGTTTGAATAGCACCGCAGCACATTGAATGGCAACGGAAAGTTGCCCCTAGTCTGAATAGCGCCACAGCACGCAACAACCAATCCCCACAGTGACAATTACAACCAAATTCTCGGATACAGAGAGGACAAAGATAACCAGAATCATGACATGGACACAGTTGAATTTGAGGTGTTTTACGGCTGGACTTCAGAATGAAGTTGCCTACGTATCCCAAAGATGGGAATCAAGCCTTACATAGTTCGGGGTTAAGGTATACTCGGGTATTAACCTCTCCTTTTGCGCTCTAACTTTTGCCAAGGCCGCCCTTCCGGGTTTTCAACCTTGTGAGCTTTGTTTTTCTTTTCTTTTCTTTTCAGTTCTTTTCTTTTCATTATTTCTTTTTTTTTTATTCTCTTCTTTTTTCTTTTTTTTTCTTTTTTTTTTTTTTGCATTTTTTTTTTTGTTCTTTTTCTTCTTTTTCTTGCTCTAACTTTTGCCTGGGTCACCCTTCCGGGTTTTCGGCCCAGCGAGCCTCTCAAGGGTAAAAGTGTAGTTTTGTCCATGTCAAATGGTTTTGAGATCCTGAAGTCATCTGAATTCAGGAGAATGGCTGCTGTTTGCTGACGATGCAGGAGTCCATCCAATGGGGGCTGAATTTGCCCCTAGTATTGCAGATAGGAACTTGGTTATCCTTCAGCAATACTTTCTTCTTTCCTCCTTTCTGGGATTTGGCATTCTTGCCAGTCTTCATTAGCTTGAGAAATGTCCTAATTTTGACTCTTCGAGCGCATCTGACATTTTCGCCCCTAGTTCGAGGGGTGCTTCTGATCCAGGTTTGCAAGCTTCATTTGACCTTCTGATCTTCTTGATCTAACTTTTCTTGCACCCTAGTTCGTGGGCTGCTTTAAATCTGGCCACACAGGCTTCACATTGTGGTTGACCTTTGAATATTCTGAATCTGGGTTCAAAGTTCGAAAGCAAAAGAGGTCGAGTCTCGAGGCTGAGAGCGATCCTAGGCGGCACAATCTCAAGAGCGATTCCACACAGGTCTTCGCAGGATCGCGCAAAACATTTTTGAAATCTTTTAAGAAAGCGACTAGTCGCTCGCGCTGAAGACAGTGTAGAACCAATCTGGGTCAAGCCAGGATCCTTCTCAGTACTCACATTAACAAGCATGATTTCATTCATTAAAGGCCTAGCATGCCTCTCTTTCTCTCAATTGATCAATTTTTGAAAAACCCGAGGAATTCCTTCCTTTTCGTTTTCACCACAGTGTTAGAAAAAGTTTTGAAAAACTTAGGCCAATTCAATAATTTCGGAGCACAAAAGAGCAGGTGGAATGCACTGCCATTTCATTGAAGCTTCTGGCGCAACTGGCGCATGGCGGAAGCAGACACATGAGTGTGAAAATCACTGCTGTTCATTCAAATCTGTTGTCATAATTGGCTCCAAGGCAGAAACAGACTCAAAAAGAAAGCAAAGAGACAAACACAAAACAAAATAGTGACATCCGAGGTAACACCCCCGGAATCACCCGGTTCTAACAAAACAAGACTGACTTGATACAACAAGACAAACCCAACTGACTCAGTAAGAAAAGACTGACTCTATACAAAACAACAAGACTGACTCAATACCCAAGTCAGAAAGCACAAAAACTGGTATTTGCATATTGCTCAGAACAGTGCATGCCATTCCCACGTCTGGAGTTAATCGAGCGCTGCCCGCAGGTGGTTCATCCCCCGATCACATCACATTATCCACCAAGTTCACCGATCCAGTGCCGATAGACTTTGCTGAGCTCGGCGGGAGGATGACCCTGTTGTCAAATAGATCCTGTACTTCATGGCGAAGATAGAAGCAGTTGTCGGTAGTATGGCCGGTTTGCTAATGGTACGCCCAGTACTGGGTAGCATCATGCGTAGCCGGAAGAGGGTTCGGGAGAGGCCGAGGCTCAAGGGGTTTGAGATGGCCTTGTCTAAGAAGGATTTGGAGAGCTTTGGACAAAGGCATATAGAGGGCATGGAAGACCCTCCGATCTCGGGGTTGGTACTTCAAGGCTTGTGGATTTTTACTAGGCGCACCAACAAAGGGATTGGCAAGTGCTGGCCTGGTTTGCCGATCTCTTCCGAGGGGAGGATTAGATATAACAGGATCGTCTTTAGTATGACAGCCCTTCTCTCGACGTTCCCTTTGATTCAGAATGCCCCCAACTTGAGTAGCGAAAGTGTCATCCACAGTTTTTGCAACAACTGCGAGGACTTGCTCTTTGTTCAGTCCCTCGACTTTCAAAGCCTTAACAGCGAACATGAGATGTTCATGGGGATCCATGCCCGCCCCTACCTTGTTCTTTCCACTCGCCTCCACTTTGCCAAGGGATTGGCCTTCCTCAAATGCTGCCCGTCCCAAGATCGGGGAGCCTTTTGACATGAAGTTCCCGGTATGTGGTGTGGTTGATGACGGAGCCAATACCCCAAAGGCTAAATCTGCCACAGTTCTCTGAAGATCTTCGATCATTCTCATCAACTCAGAAGTAGTGGGTCCACGGGTTTGAGATGATTGGGGTTCAGGTGCACCCATCATGCATAAGTCCATGCTCTCTGGGATAAACACCTCAGGCTTGGGTAGATGGGCCGGGGTGAAGTATATGCTGGGGTCATAGGTGGATGGCAGTATATGGATGAGATTGAGGTAGGCAGGAGATGTTTGGTCATTGGGGTCTGAAGGTGGAGCTATCGTCCGGTTGTCGATGAGATTTTGGACCTCGTGACGAAGGCGGTAGTAACGGTCGGTGCCATGACCGCGCTGCCTATGGTACACACAGTACTTGGAGGGGTTATGTCTGGCTGGGAGTGGGTCAGGCAGAGGTTGAGGATCGAGGGGTTTGAGATACCCTCTTTTCATCAAGACTTTTAGTGCGCTAGTCAGGCTCATATAGAGAGGGGTGAAAGTTCTGCCCTAAGCTCGGGTTGGGCCGGCGGTTTGTAGGCTTGGTTTGGCAAAAGAGTTGGCTGTGGCAACTGTATTGATTTCGGTGGGTTTGGGAATAGCGCTACTACCAGCATTGGTACTTCCTGAAATCACCCTCCATGTCGGTTCACTTGTTCTGGGAATGATCCCACTGTTGAACGCATTCTCGATCTAAACCCCCAGCTCATGAAAACTTTTGAAAGTGAATAGCGGAGCGATTATCAACTTTTGCAACATATCATGCTCGAGGTTTCGCACCATCATCTGCACTTGATCCCTCTCAGAAGGGCGGCAATCTGTCATCTGTGCTGCCTTTGCCCTCCACCTTGCAACAAATTCCACAAAAGGCTCTGTTAGGTTCTGGCGGGTTGTTTCAAGATCTTGCATGGTCATTTCAACTTGGGTATTGTAGGAATACTGATCGACAAAGGCCTCAGCCAATTCTTCCTAGTCTTGCTTCACTTTGTCCTCCAACTTAGCGTACCAAGTGGCTGCTACACCCGACAGGGTTCTTCCATACAAAGAGAGTTTCTGTGGCTTAGTCAGGCCCATCGGCTTCAGGACATCCAAGAAAAGTCGGATATGTACCATTTGATTTCCAGACCCGTCGAAACGGTCAATATATGGCATTTGAAATATGCCTGGGAGCCGTACGGCAGACTCAGTGTGCCCATCCTCAATGTCGGGAATGGAGTTAAGGCCCTGTGCCTTTTTGAATTGCTTCTCAAGGTTTGCGATTTTTACTGCAGTCAGATCGAGCTCATTAACGTCAAAGGGATAAAGCCTCTCATCAGGCTACACTAGGGGTCTAACAACTCGGGCTTGGGTCAACCCTTCTCGAGGATTTGGACACTGCAAATCTTCAACTGGCGGAAGTGGGTCAAAGTTCGGCTGGGGTCCCAAAGCTGGATGTGAGGCAGATGCCCCAGATGGGCGCTGCGTTTCAATACTGGTCTCAGCCTGCATGGCAGTTCCCTGATTTAACGCTGCTATCACGGCCACAAATTCTTCCGAACCCTATGCCATCACGGTCTGCTGAGTCCGAACAAAGGTGATGTGACTAGCAACTGACGGATCAGATGAACCGGTGAGCCCTGACTGGCCTTTCTTTGCCTTGCCTCAGCGAAAGAACACTGGTTGCCCTTGAATTGAATTTTTGATCTAACAAAGTCTATCAGCACTAGTCCAAGGTACCCGGGGGATATCGAAGCCTTCTGAAGCTATAGTTCCAGGACTACCTAGCAAAAGAGAAAACAGACAGCATCCCAGCCTGATTTCACCAGAACCATCATGAGCGAAGCTGAATGATTGTGCTCCCTACAAAATTCTGCCCAAAATTCTGCCTGTAAACTGATACCCTCAGGTAAAACTGATTCTCCACATACTGATGCCCGCAGGCCTGATACCCAGACTTGCAGACTGATACATGCATTCCTGTAGAGGCACACTCTAACAGTATATAACAAGCAAGTGAGAGCCAATACACCCCTATGTTGGGGTAGGGTTTCCCTGTCCTATTTTGTCAGGAGCTAGGGTTTCACTACGCACGCAGCGGTTTCAAACAACCTAAAATTGGGTAAGCAACCTGTCCTAGTTTGGAATGGTCACTACGGATTTCGATATGCACTAGGCCGAATGGTCAAAAAGGGTGCCCCGGTAAAAATCAGGGTTTGTGTTCCCATCGTGGCAGAGCCCGCAACCGGTCAGGCTTATGGCACGCTTCTCGAAGCGAGCCTCCGGCAAACCGTTCAGGAATAACATACGGTAAACACGGTGCCCTAGGTGCACCAATGCAAATGCAATGCAAAGAAACACATAAGTGTGATCAAAACCAGATATCATGAGTTCGAGTCAACTTCTCTAACTCCCCAGCAGAGTCACCAGAAACTGTAGACGCGCCCTTGGGCCTCATGCTACAGTTCGGACTCAATTTGTGTCACGGTCCTGTATCTAATCTCGCAGAGTGCAATGCAAGACCGATGAATCATCAAAGAGTCCAAATCCGACAAATCGTTTTTGAAAACAGATTTTTTTGAAAGAAGTGCCAAACATGGACTGCTTTGCCAGATACAGAGTCGCCACCTAAATATTTTATTTCGGGAAATTTAGGAAACCCTGACTCGTTGCCTAAGGCCACGTGTTCGTCATCACCAAAGTTGCCTCGGCTCGGGAACTTGGGTACGATTGGGGAAGGTCACTTCGTGAGCACCCCCGCTCGCCTGATCAAAGATTGGCCTCTACTAACCATAATATCGAGTTTTGAAAACATTATGCGTTCTTATTCCGGTTATTAGCCTAGATTTACTATGTGATGCGCACAGCATACAAGTATAGACTGGATCGCCTGAATTGGAACAAAACATTTCATGTTTATTTTTGAAAACGGTTTGCTACTCGCAAGTAGGCTTAAAATGCAGATTTTGCCACCCTTGGGTGGGCTTAGAAAAAAAAATAGTTTTGCCACTATCTAGTGGGCTTAAAACTCACAGTCAATGCACTATTCCAATTCAGATAATCCAACCTTCACCCACAGGCATTCAGGCAGATATATCACATAAGCACATAACCTCATGGTAAGCATGCTATCATGGCAGTCACTCACACACATGCAAGGATGATAAAGCATAAACAGTTACCGAGTACTCTAAGCCAAAACAGAAGCTATGTTAGAAATCCATGCATGATCCTAACTATACAGAAATGCCTAATGCAACATATGCAAAAATGCAACTACAATAGGCTCGGCTATTCTAAGATGTCATATGATGATGCTACAGCTAACATGTATTCAGCTTGGAATTGAAATACAAATGCAGTTAGTATGATGCGCCGAGCCTGGTGCACGTAATACAGATGAATGATGCAAACATGCTATCATAAGTATGCTAATTGAAACATGCCCTAATCTAACCATCATAAGCTGGTAAATAAAAGGGAGAAAGACGTGCGGTTGGAAGACGTACATCACACGCACGCACACTTATTACAGTTGTGCCCTCACTCGGAGGGTCCGAATAAATAATACAGTCCAAATGAATAATTACAGTCTGAATAAGTACAGTCCGAATAAATACAAAATCCTAATTAATTAACAAATTAAACTAGGAAAGCAGGTAAATTAGCACGCAAATCCATGGACCGCCTCAGCTCTGCTCCGAATGATGAATGATGCATGCTTGAGTTTCCTTGCGCGGAAATCCATTGCGATGCCCCGGTTTGCCTCTAGTTGCAATTGTTCTCGGAATATTGTACAAAGCTCCATAAGGCCGCTGATTTCTGATTTGCTGCAACAGAGAGCAACAAAGGGGCATGGCAAAGTATTTTCACATATGTATGCGTGACTACTTTTCAGGAAGTGTAGTCCTCGATCCTCGTGCCACCAATCACGCATCTCGAGGCATGATGGCCGAGGAGTCGAATTGCACGACTTAATGTAAAATGAATGCACATAAAAACACAACGACACCTAAACTCCATCATGGGTAATCCGGAGTGTCGGCGACCGAGAATTGAGACACGTTCCGTCACTCGGAGTACGAAACGCCCCTCGTTTCCCGTGCTTGGGCTAACTCCTATCCCAAACACAATGCAAATAAGATGGCATACACAATGCAACTAACATACAACCTAGCATACGCAATGCTATGAAATGGCATACACAATGCTCGATGTAACATGGCATACACAATGCTCTAAAATGCAACCTAGCATACGCAATGCCCTGAAATGACATACACAATGCACGATGGACTTACACCAATATTAGTGGACCTCAGCCACACTCACATCAGTGGCCATGTGATGGAAATGAGACAATCGAAATGCGCGCACGCATGAATGCCAAGGACCGATCCTAAGGCATAAAATGCCACTCTACCAAAGCATGGCAAGGGATGCAACATGGCATACAAACACATATGATACAGCTCTGAAACATGATAAACAATGGTCCCGAATCATGCAAACATGGCACACTATGCAAGCTAGGGGGCCCGGGTACCGAAACTAGTGAAGTGCGTTGCACTAAAGGTACCAGAAGCAATGCACCAAAGGCAAGACCAACCCCAAATAGACCCTAGGCAGGTTTGAAACAGTGGGAAATTGGCCTAAAATGATGGCTCAACATGCATGAAAATGAAGCTCATTCATTGGTCGGTAAACAAGGCATTCACGCACAACTCTCAAGGACACTTAAAGAGATGAAAACATGGCAATATGGCATTCAAACCAGCTCTGAAATATGATGAAAAATGACCTCAAAACATGAACACACCTCAGCACATGCATGCAATGGACCTCAAAACTCAAAGTTAAGCATGGGTATTGAACTACAAGCATGCAAAAAAAACATCATTCGATCATGAGGCCTAAAAACAGAGCTAGGGTGGTCCAAAATAAGTACATTATCAGTTTAAGGTATGGCCAAAAAGTGCTAACATCAAGGGTCCACAAAGCATGCAAAGAAAGTTAGTGAACCATTAGTTGTTCTACAACTATATGAAGCATATGAAGGCTCACCCAACCAACCAAAAATAGAAGCATTTAATGCCAAAATATGTCCAAATACCCACTGAAACTCAGTCAATGCATGCAAAAATGAGGGGCTCCTTTGGAAGGCCATGCAAGGGGGTATTCTACACCTATATGATAGACAAACAAAAAGGCAAAATCACCTCTGGAAATGAGTTATGACAGCCCTAAAACCCACCAAATAGGCCCTGAAATCAGTTTAGGAAACATGCAAAGAAAGGTCCCTTTGAAAGGCCTTGAATGGGATTGCTCTACACATGCATCATAGACATAAAATATGGCAAAATGGGCTCTTGACAGAGCTTAGGCAGACCTTAAAACTCACAAAATGAGGCCTGAAACATGACTTCAATGCATGCAAAAAAGAGTCCCTTTGGAAGGCCAACAATGCTAGTAAAGAGAACAAGGGGTGAGAGGGTCACCCATCTCTGATTTTGAAGCTCAAAGACACATCTAAGCCACTGAAAATCCACTTGATTTCAGTGGCTAAGAGGCCAAACCAAGGCCAATGCAAATGCTCTAATGCATAGCTTAAAACATGAGGAAATGAAGCATGCAAGGGGGAAGATGACCCCAAACAGAAAGAGTCCTAAAAAAAACATGTTTAGAAGATCAAAACAAGACTTTTTCTAGTTTATGGAAAATCTCGAAAATGCTTGCAAGTAAGGCTAAGATATCATGCAAAATAAGCCCTAAAAGAGAGATTAAGCACACAAGGATGTAGGAGACCTCAAACAGAAAATTATCCTTAATCAAACTTCAAGAGGAGCTCAAAATAAGACACTTTACAGTTTATAACAAAACCCAAAAATGCTTGAAAATAGGGCTAAGTTATGAAGCAAAAAAATGCAAAAAATGGGGAAATGAGGACTTACCCTTGTAGACAATGACTCCAGCAGCTTCTGGACCAAGGAAATGAGCTCTCAACCTCTTCAAATCAGCTCCAAGATGCGTGGATGGATGGTGGAGGTGTTGTGCTAAGGGTTGGTGTGCAAATGGTGCAAGAACAAAAGGGTTTTGGAGCTCAAGTGTAGAGATATAGGGAGAGAGGTGTATAAACCTTAACCAAAATTGTTGAACCCTAGCAAATGGAGATCAGCCTCTCCTTTATAGAGGAGATGCTCTAAAGCTTCTCTAAGAAGCCTCAAATATCCTCCATACACGTGTATGGAGGTTGGTCCAAATGCCTCCCAGCTGGCGCAGCTGGATTGCATTCAGAGAGAGCAAAAAGCAGATGGCTGGCCGACCAGTTAAGGTGGTCGGCCGACCACTCCCCCTGGTCGGCCGACCAGGGGTCAAAAGGTTCAATGAGAAATGCTGGCCGGCCATACCAGAAAGGTGGCCTCCCAGATGAGTGCAACACAGCTGTATGGTGGAAAACCAGAAAATGTGACCCAAGAGAGAGAAAAACCAGCTTTTTAGTAAGGTTTAAAAGGGTCAAGAAGAAATACTGGTCGGCCTACCCATATTGGTGGCCTCCCAGGTGAGTATAACACAATGGTGGTATGGGAGACCAGAAATTGTGGCTCAAAAGTGAGAAAAACCAGCTTTCTGTCAAAAAAACCGGCTGGAGGAGAGAGAAAATGGTTTTTGAAAGAATTGCTGGTCTCCCACCATCCTACCACCTTCCTAGCAAGGAAAATAGGGTCCATACCAAAAATGAATCCTAACCGATGCAAAACGAGGGTTCGGGGGCCAAAATGCTCATTCTGGGGCCCCGAAAACAGGTTGTTAGGCACCGGAGGTGGCGTATGACCACGAAGGTGGTCTCCCAGGCCACAGTGTCCCTCTAAGGAGAGGAAACAAGGTGTGTACCAAAAACCGGAGCAAACGGAGGTAGTTAAGCGGTCCCGAACCGAGACACACAGCCGACGGCTCCGAAAACCGAAAACTGGCCTACGACCACGAAACGTAGCCTACGGCCACTGAGAGATGGTCTACGAGACCTCTCCCCCCCTTCGGGAAGAGAAAACAGAGAAAACAGGACCTAGTTCGCAAACCAAGGCAAAGCACAAAAGAGCCCTGAAGTCCGGAGGCAAGGCTCGCAGCCAAGACTCCGCAATCTCAGAACGAGCACAATATGCAACATCACCGAGCGCTCAGTTGGTGACGTCTGAGTCTTAAGGTCGGTCAAAAATTGGGTGTCTACAAGGACCCAATTGGTTTGTTAAAAGAATTTTAATTTGGTTTAGTTTAGGTATAATATATTTTTATATATTATATTTGTGGAGACCCAATTCAATTTGGATACAATTAGGGTTTGATTACAAAACCCAAGATTCAATAATATATATATCTAAATGTATATTGTTTAAGTGCTTCGGAAAAATCAGTGAACAGCAACAGCAAAAAAGATCCTGATGCTTAGAAGTTTCACTTGTTTCAAGGTTTGATTGCTTTGAAGCATTATTTGTATGTTTTCGGCTGGTGCTTGGAAGCTAATTTGGATTATTATTTTGGGTCTTCTACAATTCTGATTTTGAAGATTTTGGTTCATCTATTTGGTGAAGTCTTTCTTCTTGTTTATTTGTGATTATTTGAAATTCACTTAAGGGTGGTTTTGTGAGACCATTCGTGTCTCGTTTGTAATCGTTTTGAAACTATTTGGTTGATAGTGGAATTGGATTTCGATCCCATGGACGTACCTCACATTGAGGGAACCACGTAAAATTCTTGTGTTGCTTTTGATTTAATTTTTTCACATTAATTTTTATTCTCATTAATTGATTTAGTTGTGGAGAATCACATATTTTCCCTAACAAAAAAATCATTACGTCCTATTAATTTTCTATTATGACAATTCAGTCCTATTGTAAATGAACTGTTACAAATTAATGAACTACATTAATATTATACTTTCTTTCACTTTTGTCCTTTCCCATGGATATTAATTACACTTCTATTCACAATTTAATAATCAACTGTAGTAAAAAAAATCATAAATAGAATCTAAAAAATTATAAACAAGGTCATTTTCACTCCGTTTGATTTTGAATTTTCAAAAATAGTTTTTGGGTTTTCAATTGGTATATATGTGTTTTGGTGAACCTTTTCAATATTTTAGTTAATTTTTTTTAGATGCACTTAATTTAGATATTCAAAAAGTAAAATACTTTTAAAAGAAATTGTAGAAAATTAGTAAATACAAAAATGTATTAAGTTTTTGTATTCTTTTGGTTTTTTTTTTTTTACTTAGCAAATTTTTTAAAGATTTTGCACAAATATTATAGTTTTTAAATATATCTAGATTGATTGGATCTAAAAAAAAATTAAAAAAAAATAACTAAAATATTAAAAAAATCACAAAAAATAAAAATAATATAGATCAAAAACTCAAAAATTATTTTTGAAAATTCAAAACCAAATAGAATGACTAACATTTGGACTTCTAGATCTATACACTACAAGAAAAAGCGTTTTTGGCGACTAAAAATTAATTTTTCGTCGCTGAAAGTTGTATAATTGGCGACTAAAATGGATTTAGTCGCCAAAATTGAACCCTTTTGCCGACTAAAATAGTTTAGTCGCCGAATAGCAGGCTTTTAGCAACTAAAAGGTAGTTTAGTCGCCGAATGTAGGGCTTTTAGCGACTAAAGGTTGTTTGGTAGCGAAAAGTGACGGTTTTTGGCGACTAAAATAATTTAGTAGCCGAATGTAGGGCTTTTGGTGACTAAAAAACATTTTAGTCGCCGATTATAGGTGTTTTGCCGACAAAAAAAAGATTAGTCGCTGAAAATGAAGGTTTGTGGCTACAAAAAAAAAAATTAGTAGCTAAAAACAGTGAATTGGCAACTAAAATTCAGTTTAATAGCCAAAACGAGACATTTTTTGCGACTAAAAACAGATTTTGTCGCCGAAACTACTATTTTTAATTTCAACTTGTTTTTTTACCGACAAAAAAATAATTAGTAGCCCAAAAATCATAGAATTGGCGACTAAATAATGGATTTAGTCGCCAAAAGTTGCCTAAAATTTTTTTTAATAAATAATTTATTTTTTACATAAATTATATTGAATTAAAATAATTATATATATATTATTTTCTATTAATAGCAGTTAATATACTATATAAATAATATATATTGCATATACACTCATGTGATGGTGTACTGGCATAGTGGATGGAGTGGTTTACACAAGGTTTGGAGTGTGGTGTGCTGAGACGTCCCAGGTTCGAAACCTACAAGCAACCTAGAATTTTTTTTTTTTTTAGATATGCTTTTGGCGACTAAAACAGGTGGTCGCCAAAAGCTATAGTATTGGCGACGAAAAAAATAGTCGGGAAATGTATAAATTAAAAAAAAAATTCACTATTGGCGACTAAAAATTTAGTCGCCAAATGTATAATTTAAAAAATATAAATGAGCTTTGGCGACGAATATTTTAGTCGCTACAGAGTTTGTTTTTGGCGACTAAAGACGGGTTGGTCGTCCATACTTTCCGCGACAGTTTTCCAGCGACAAACATGGCGACTAAAAAATTTAGTCGGGAAAAGCTAAAACCCGACTTTTGGGGACAAAAAAAAAGTACTTTTGGCGACTAAAAATTTAGTCGCCAAAAGTGTATTTTTTTGTAGCGATACGTAATACATCAAAAAAATTAATAATGACTTGAAAATTAGAATACAACTGAAATTGCATAGAATCTGCCAGTGTTCTTACCCACCATTAATATTTTGTTTTAGCAATCACCTCATTAAAGGAAATTTTAAATATAAAAAATAAAAATAAAAATAAACTAACCGTCAAGAGAAATATTTCCTTAAATGTTGATTCTCTTAAATCTTACAAGAGGTGTTAGAGGAATATAGAAAAAGTATGATATCGTTTGGTTTAGTTTTGTATTTGAATTAAAAAATCAAAAAAATATGTTTGATTTATCAATTTTTAGAATTCTTTTCAAAATTATTTTTTTTCTCCTCTCTCCTTCTCTCTTTTTTTTTTTTTTTTCTCTCCTCTCTCCTGTCTCCTTTCTTAGTCTCACATTTTATACATCAATCTATCAAATTTTCTCTCACGCCTATCTATTCAACTACCAAAAAAAAAAAAAATTACAAATCATTCCAAAATTATTTCAAATTTCATAAAAAAAACAATTTTTTAATTTTCAAAAATCTTTTTAGTAACTTACCTTTCAAAATACAACTCAAAACTCAAAATTCTTTTCAAAAACTAAACCAAACCAAGTCATGACTTTGTGGGAGTGTTTTATTCAAAATAGAACTAAATTGTCCTAATAGAAAATTAAGGACTAAATGGTTTTCTTTAAGAAAAGTAGGGCTAATTAATTTTTCTTTAAGACATATATATATATATATTCATTTCTTTTATCTTTTTGTTTCAAATTTGGCAACTAGGAAAAAAACTAATTTATTGGTTTTTTTTGACATTTTTTGAAAAAATGTGCAAAAAAAATAGAGATGTGATGTGACTCCAATAAGTCAATAAGCTAATAAATTGATTTTTTTTCTAATTACCAAAATACAGTATGCTCTAGCTTTTTTATTCTCTCAAAAAATGTACTTTTTCAATGTATTAATAACAGAATGTAAATGAGATTTATGAGTATGAAATCAAAATAACAAAATTGGAAGTGAGTTGGGATTAAAAAAGCACAACAACAACAAAAAAAAAAAAAAAAAAAAAAAAAAAGGCAAAATAAGTCAATAAAATGAAATGTCAAATCAAAATCATAGGCTCTGTGTGGTAGAGCTTTTGAAATTTAATTCTACTTATTAGTTTGAGTGTGTTGTTTGGTTATAGCTTTAGAAAATTAATTCCACATCCACTTCTCAAAATACTTTTCAAAATACTCACTTTTCAATATTATATATCACATCACTCAATTCAAACTCTTTCTAAAATTCATAACCAAACAAATTTTTCACACTCAAATCATAATTCAAAAATTTAAAACTCAAAATACAACTCTATTATCAAATCATAATTCTAAAGCTCTACAAAACGCAACCATAATTTTTTCATTTTTTCTTTCATAAAAAAGTCAAAAAGTAAAAAAAAAAAAACCAAAAAAATTCTTTCCAAATGGAACTAATTTAGCCAAATTAGCCACACAAAAAAAAAAAAAAAAATCAAAAATCAAAAATTCAAGCTAAAAAAATTCTTCCCTAGTCTCAGCCTCGTTTGGGAACAGGCTAATTTAGTAACTTTTTGGCTATTTGGCTAAAATGTGATGTAAAAAAAATTAGTATGTTTGGGATACTTTTTGACTTTTTACGAAAAGATGTGCAAAAAGTAAAGAGAAAATGGAATCTTTGACTTTTTGGTATGGGTTGTTGGCTTTTTGACTTTTTTAATAACTTTTTGGCTTTTTGGCTAAAATAGCCTCTTGCCAAACGAGGGAGTCTCATTAGCCCAATTAGTTTATAAAGTGTTAGATTAGTATATTTTTTTACCTTTTACAAAAAATCGTAAAATATGGGTTGAATTTGAAGTGATGTGATAGAGAGATGATATGACCTAAATACAATGATTGTACTCAAATAGAATAATATTATTTTAGCACATGCCAAACAAAGCCTAAATCCATATGCAAAATTTTTTCACGTTACTAAGTACAAAAATATATTTTGATTAACTTCACATAGTATTATTTTCAAAACATTTATTTGACATAACAATTTAAATTTCAAAACTTTTACAAAAATCTCTAAGATGCTTATTTTATCTTTTTGGAGAAATTACATTAAAAAAAAAAAAATCTTACAATTTGACCACGGTAGGAAAAATTAATTATTAGTTTTTAATTTTATTATTTTAAACTATAATTTTTTTGATTTTTTTTTTCATTCTAAACCATTTATTTATTTCCTTTAAGTAAAATGGACAAAAAAAATGATATTTTAGTCATTAAATTTAGATATATTTTTCCTGTTAATTTTACTTAACGAAAATAGACAAATAATTTAGATTGAAAATAAATTAATACATTAAAATTTAAATTGATAAAATATAAAATTTAGAAATTATTTTGTTACAAGGGTTAAACTCTGAGCCCCATATTTATTTTTTTATTCTATTAAATAATAGTGTATTACCTTCTTTATAAATACATCAACGTTTAATAATCTAATCCAATATACAAGTACCTTGATTTAATGATTCATGTCATAATCTCATATTAGGTTTGTCAATTTTAGCACAAAATTGGCACCAAAAACATGTAAGAGTTTTAAGAATCTAGCTTTATTATTCCTAAAAGAGAAAATTATATTGTAAAAAATATTAGAAGACCATTTCCTATTGTCACTAAGAGATAGTTCCAAAGTAAAAATAAAAAAATAAAATTAGTAGCAAAATTTTGAAATTATCGCTAATAAAAATAATATCATGGCAAAAAAGTTTTTTTTTTTTAGACAAAAAAATTTGATCTCAAAAGAATAGTAATTCATCACTAATTGTCCAAATTTGTCACTGAAAGCAAAATTATGTTTTTAGTATTTAAGATATTTCATCCTAAAAATGATTTTCTTCCTAAATGTTTTACTCTAAAACCTAAATTTGTTATATTGGTTAGACTTAGATTTAATCTAACCTAGTTAACCATCACAAATATGAAAAAGTGGCACAAGCTTTGTTGAATTGCGAACATATAGCTTAGTCGTATTTTTCTCTCAATGGCATTTTGACGCAGTGGAATACACGGGGACTAGATATCGTTCTAGCAGACGAAAGAGGCTCTCGAATTCACGAGAAAAATAAAACCTTGAATCCACAAGGAAGAGAAAATATCTTAATATTATTGATTAAATGAATAAAAGTTGTATAAAAGTTATTTTTGCCATGAGGCTTACATAGCTATTTATAATAAACTAAACCTAACACTTGTAGGAAAAGTAATTCTAAAATAAACTAGGAAACTTAAATCAATACAAATTAGAAAACCTAAGAGAATAGGAAACTAGAATTCTAAATTATTTAAAATCCTAGTCAAAATCTAATTCCAAAATAATAAAATTAAGAAACCTAAATAATTCTAAATTATTTATACTAAATTACAAGGATCCTAATAAAATAATTTATCAAAAATATTAAAACTAAAAATACAAAAATTCTTAAAATCTTGTCCTGAAAATCTTGTCCTACATCAGACTCCTCTTCTTTGAAAGAACTCGTCCTTGAGTTCATATTAGAGATCTGCCATCGTCCATCCCAAATAAAAAGATACTTGGAATACTTCAGTTGTTTGTCCCTCTTTTGAACATTATATTCAGAGAAGTCTACTTTCTGAAAGTTATTCTCTATATGCTTCAACTGGTTGACAAGATCAATTAGACAAGTATTGAAAATCAAATCAAATTTCTCAACACCAAGAAAATCAACGAAGGGTATTTTATGTTGATGTTGGATACTCTCTAGACTTTGCTCTGTCTTAGATTCAGTTGGACATTCAATTATCATCTTTCGAACATCAATTGCATCCTTAATCAACTTTTCTGGTGCACATGTCAACTTTATTACCTCATCTTTTATTTCTTCTTTTTCATTGAGTTCAACTAGATCTTCTTCTTTTGCGATCTCATAACTATCATAATAATCAAGCGATGATAGTTCCGTCATTAGAAGCTCTTGGCTAACTTCAACCTTTTTCTCTTGCTTCACCTCTTTATCGTCTTCTTCAGACTTCTTGATCAAAGTAATTCCGATGACCTCTCTTTCATCAATTTCAATGTTCTCACCATTGTTGAAATCAACTTGATTTTCTATTTCAATTGAATGTCTATTTTGGTCTTCAAAATTTTGAAACATTGAGGTACTTAAAATTTTTTCTTCTTCAATGTGTGGTTGAGCGTGACAAATTTGTTGACCTACAAGACTTGATTCACCCAAACTTGGCAGAACCGTAGTCATGTCCCTCGAATAATCTGTAACCACAATTCCATAATAATTATTGAATTGCGAAGAATATTGTGAATCAAAATTACCTTGGAACAACTGTTTTGATTCAAGTTTTCTTTGATATTGTAGATACAATATTTGCCCATGATTTGTTTGAAGGAATCTAGAACTCATCAACTTCTTCATCTTATGCCACGTCCTAATAGGTTGTTTGTATTGTCGCCTTCGATCATACTACAATTGTTTCCACCATGTAGAAACATAACCTTGTAACTTACGTGCAACATATTTGGCTTGCTTTTCTTCAGAAATTTCCATACACTCAAGGAATTTGTCAACTTTGCGAAACCAATAAATAAAATCCTCCGCATGACAAGAAGCATTAAAATAGGGAATTTCTGGTGGTACTTGATAATATGAAGAGTCATGATGGATGCAATTATTGCTATTGAACACATCATTGAATTTTCGTTGTCGCCTTACCGACTGATATTCACCATAATCCTCGAATAACTCATCTTCAGATTCGTCCTTGCTATCGTATTGATAACAAGAAGATCGTCTTAAGATGTTGTGGTTAATAGGCTGGCTTTGGGCAAATCCCCTAGCATGGTTCCTATTAACATTGTGACTAACAGGTTGGCCTTGGGCAAGTTCCTTGACTCAAATCCTATTAAATCTTTCTCTATGATCATCGTCAATAGAGCTTGTGCTTCCTCTTTCGATAAATGACATCGAGCTAGGAGAAACCTTGCTCTGATACCACTTGACGCAACAGAATACACGGGGACTAGATATCGTTCTAGCAAACGAAAGAGGCTCTCGAATTCACGAGAAAAATAAAACCTTGAATCCACAAGAAAGAGAAAATATCTTAATATTATTGATTGAATGAATAAAAGTTGTATAAAAGTTATTTTTGCCATGAGGCTTACATAGTTATTTATAATAAACTAAACCTAACACTTGTAGGAAAGTAATTCTAAAATAAACTAGGAAACTTAAATCAATACAAATTAGAAAACCTAAGAGAATAGGAAACTAGAATTCTAAATTATTTAAAATCCTAGTCAAAATCTAATTCCAAAATAATAAAATTAAGAAACCTAAATAATTCTAAATTATTTATACTAAATTACAAGGATCCTAATAAAATAATTTATCAAAAATATTAAAACTAAAAATACAAAAATTCTGAAAATCTTGTCCTGAAAATCTTGTCCTACATCACATTTTAAAAAATTTTAGGTGAATATACAAATACTTTATGATATTGATACCATAAAATGTCGTAATCAAAACACTTTGTTTCATAATTTAATGGATCATATAACCAAACAATTTTGAGGAATAACCAAAGACCTTTTTAGTCATAACTAAAATTACAATTACAATAAGTCATAATTGAGTCATAACCAATAACATAATGTGTTATAATAAAATGTCATAACCAAGCACCACTTGAGATATGACCAAAGATCTCTTTGGTCATAATCAAAACAATAACTATAATAGGTCATAACTAAGTCATAACTAATATCACAATAAGTTATAACCTTATCATAACCAACACCACAATACGGTCATTTGTTACAACTTCTAGGAGGTGATTATAATTTATTTTAATTTTGGAGTATGTGTCAAAATATTTCGTGTAACTTCTGCTTATACTTTATTTGGAAGAAATAACTTAAATAAATAGAAAAAAATTGATTATTTAAAAGTTGGGAATGATTATTTTTAATTTCTACTTTCTGATTATTAACTTTTAACTTAAAAACAATAAAAAATAAAATAAAAATAAAAAAAACTCCGCTAAACAAGGCCAATAAGTCATATCTAAAAGCCACAACAATTATAATTAGAAAATATGATATACACCTTTTTCAATGTGTATATTACTCTATCTGTCCTAAAATATTAATCCCTTATTCTATTTTTTATTGTCTCAAAATATTAATCCCTTTTCAAAAATCAAGAATTAAAATAATTTAAATTTTTTATTTTGTACTTCTTTTTAATTCATTAACAATACAAAAAGTACAATTATAACAATTGATATTCTAAAAAAATGTTCTATCAAAAGATAATTTTGAAAAATTAATATTTTTAAAATATAATAATTGTATTAAAAAAATAAATTTTTTAAAAGAAACTATTATTCTAAGACCGAAGAAGTATAGAATTTCCCCTTTTTGAAGGCATTGTCATTAGACTTGTTTAATGTTGTAATAGTATTCATCTCTAGATGGACTGTTGCTTCAGTCTTGGGGCGACACATGGCATTGGGGAATCTACTAGGGAGCAAGAGTCGGGTTCGTTCTTGATTTCCCAAATTATTTGCATCTTAATTGTATTTTCAAGTAGCTGTTCTTGTTTTCCTTAGCTCTTTGATTTCAATGACAAAATTTCTTAAGGTAAGTAGGCTATATAAAGATCAAGTTAACTTAAACTTTTAAATAATGTAATGAGTTCGTGTTTCATAATTTAATTTCAATTTAGGCTCTAGTTGAGTTAATTTCTTACGGGAGTTTGTTCATTTGGTTAATTTCCTAAGTGATTTCTACATGCATCAAACTAAGTTTTGCACCGGATGGAATTTACAAGGATCCAAGACATCATAAATATCTAAAATCTATGGTTTTTAACTATCAAGTCATGATATCATTTAGAAAAAAATTTCGGTATACAATACATATTGTATGTAATTTTTATCACAAAATTATTAAGTTTTCACAAACTTATATAAGTAATTTTATAAAATTGCGTAAGTTGAATACAAATTCTCCTAAGTCTTAAGTTTTCACAAACTTACTCGAATTTGTATTTATATTACGCATTGTTGTGAGATCACTTATGTAAGTTCGTAAAAACTTACGTAATTTTGAACTTATACGAATTTGTATTCAACTTATACATTCTTGTGAGATCACTTATGTAAATTCGTGAAAACTTACGTAAATTTATGGTATGTTTGCATATCATTTCCTGAAGTCTCAAGGCTTCCCTTAATTATTTTTGAATTTTGCATATATAATAGTTGAATTATCAAGTCATAATTATGTGTGCAATAAAGAATATACTATTATTTTTAGATAAATATTATGAGTGTGTATTATATGTAAGTTATGTCATTTGTGAGTTTGATCATCACAAATGGCATAACTCAATATTATAAGAGTCATAAATAATAATAAAAAATATTGAGTTATAACCAAATATCACATGAGATATAACTAAACAACTCTTTGATCATAACTAAAATAATATCATAACTAATATCACAATGTGTCATAACTAACAACACAGTAGCTCATAATTAAGAGCACAAAAATCGTAACTAAAAGTGCATATGATACACATCCTAAAGAGAGTGTGTACCATAAAATTTCCCTTATTTTTTACATTATTAAGCAATGTTCTTAGAGCGCTCATTAATCAAACCCTATAAACAAAACTAGACAAAGTAAGGAGATTCATTTAAGGCTAAAACATAAAATGCTCCTACTTTATGTCTCCAAATATATGGACCTCAATAAATATATTTCACAAGCGACATTGCTAACCCAATATAAAAAAAGTGGCAAAAATAACAAAACAACGAATTAAAATTGACTTACAGAATTTTGTGCCTCGATTTGTGACTCCTGCAACGATGAAAATACATATTGTGATTAACATGTAAACTCTCAAAAGTCAATAAAAATTAAAGAAAAAAGCAATTTTCTCTTTTGCATTGTGGCTTCAATGAATGTGAGCTTACCAGTTGTAGCTTGTGATTGCCTAACAATAAAGATAAACGATGATATGGTGCTCCATATGGGAAGTCCTTACCTTTATATATATAAACAAAGTGTATTATTGAAGGATAAAAAGAAAAGCAGAGAACAAATTACTCACTTGCAATCTGGTTTAGAAAAAGCATAAATTACTTGCTTGCAATCTAATTTAGAAAAAGACAGAATAAAGTACTTCCTTGCAATCTAGTTTTGAAAAAGAGAACAATTTAGTACTTTCTTGCAATAATTTGGTTCCTTACATTCGTAAATAGGAAACAAAATGTATCTAAGAACCCAAAAATTATGAAAAAAGGAACAAATTACTTGCTTGCTATGTGGTTTAGAAATCAAAAGTTGGAATCCTTCACTAGGTGATACATATCTTACATGTAGATCTTTTGGTTATTTACATGTCTATGGGTTTTTTAATGGTTGGTTACAAGTTTTATTATTATTATTTTTTAGAAAAAAAAAAATTATCTTCAAAAAAAAAAGAAGAATTACTTCTTTTTTTTTTTTTTTAAATTAAAAAGTTCTGGACTCATCATGATTGAACAGAAGGCTTATTGAATTTGGAACCTATTCAGTGTGTTTGGTTTCAGTTTTATGAATTCAGTTTTCTAAAAATTGAATTTTTTTGTTTTTCATTTTTTTTGGTTGTTTTTAGTAAATATTTTTAAAATTCTAAGTATTTTTTTAAATTTTTTTAGATGCACCTTAGTTAGATGTGTCTAAATAGTAAAATATTTATGAAAATTTTTTTTAAAAAATTAATATACACACAAAAATACGAAAAATGTATTGAATTTTTGTATTTTTTTTTTTTGTATTTTTGGTATTTAGTGAATTTAAAAAAAAATCATAAATATTATACTTTTTAAGTGTATTTATGTTAAATGTGTCTAAAAATTTTAAAAAATTTCTTAAAATATTAAAAAAATTTCAATAAAAACAAAAAATAAATACGAAAAATAAAAAAGTAAAATATTCTAAAAAATGTTTTCTGAAAACTCAAAGCAAGCAAAGTAATTATTATTAATTTTTATAGGGTTCTAGAGTATATGAGCTCATGCACTATGCAATTGTTGTTTCAAATGTAAAATGGAATAATTTCCAAGACTGAAGGCAATTATTTAATCAAATGGATTCTTCAAGAACAAATTTCTTTGAAAAGAAATGAGATAGTGGTAAGTTTGGAAATTTTATAATACACACTACGAAAAAGAGGTATATGATATGCTCAATTACGATTTTTGTAATAATTTGTGTTGTGACTTTTTTTTTTTTTTTTTTTTTTTTTTTTGATCAGAAGAAAGGTTACTGCATTAAGAAGAAGAAAGCAATACATCAGCACTAAGCAAGCACAACAAAGGTGCAGGTGGAAACACAACCCAGTTACAAGGTAAAATATTAGAAACTAAAGACTTTGCTACCCAGTGGGCAACTCTATTATTCTGACACCAAGTCCAAGAAAAATATAGACTTTGCTGAAGAGCTAGGTCACGGATGTCCATAATCAAGGAAGCACACTCCCACGGGGGAACAAGTTCTGAGACACACAGGTGAATAACCGATTAATTATCACTTTCAATTTCCACCGAGAACAGATTAAGAGCTAGAAACACTAAACAAACCAACCGAATGGCATAAGCCTCTGCTTGAAGAGCCGAAAAAGCTATTAAAGATTAGGTCCTTTCCTCTACAAGCTTACCATGGGAGTCATGAACAACAACAGCAATGCTTGCCACTGAGGAGTGCTTGCAAAAAACTGCATCACAATTAACTTTGAGATTCCCAGCCAGAGATGGTCTCCACCTATCAACGGTAGGTATAACAAGGACAGATTGAAAGGACATAACAGCATTAGTAGAGTGGAGAAAAACTAGCCTTTCTTTCGATGCTTGGGAAATTCTGTGGCAAGTGGCGAGTGGGTCCACAAGGAGGTGATTAAACACAAATTCATTTCTAGACTTCCAAATAAATCACCATACTGTCGCCACTTGACTCAAAAAGGCCCTAGCATATTCCTTAGACATATGTCCACTGAGCCACATTCGGAATGGAATCTTAAGGAATCTTGAGAGAGAGACTACTGCCAAACCAAACTGCTTGTGTCCACGAACAGTCAAAAAGCAAGTGTTTAACTATTTCGCTTTCATTAAGACAGATAGGGCAAATAGGCATCGGAGCACATTTCCTTTTATGCAGCCCATCTTTTGTAGCTAGAAGGTTGTGGCAAGCTCGCCACCAAAAGTGGCGAATTTTAGGAGGGGTATCAAGGCTCCAAATGAACTTCCATAGTACATCCCCAAGAGTAGATGATGAAGAGGGCCTACAAATTTTTGTAAAATCACACTCACATAGAGCCAGATCATAGCCTGACTTAACTGAGTAATAGCCTGAAGAAGTTGGATGCCAAACCAGATAATCCTCATGTTGACCAACTGCAATAGGGATGGATAGAATGGCCTTCATTTCCTCCTGGGTGAGGTGGAGCTGAAGTGAAGTTAGATTCCAAGACTTACTAGAATGATCAATTGCATCAGCCACTATATTAATAGTCCACCCAGCTAGTTTGGACGAAAAAATCTTATGGCCTCAACAGCCAGAATCCAACTATTCTTCCAAAAATGAATATGCTCATGTAGACGCGCTCCTAGGAACTTTCCGATATCCGCGCGCCTGCGAGGGGGCGCAAATCTCGTTTTGTTCTGAGCTTATTACTACAATTCGGACTCAAATGTCACAGTTCTGAATCTGATCTCGCAAAGTGTAATGCAAGACCGATAAATCACCAAAGAGTCCAAATCCAGCAAATCGTTTTAGAAAACTGATTCTTGTAAAGAAGTGCCAAACATGAATTACTTTGCCAGATACAGAATCGCCACCTAAATATTTTGTTTTGGAGAATTTAGGAAACCCTGACTCGTGCCTAAGGCCACGTATCCGTCATCACCAAAGTTGCCTCGGCTCGGGAACTTGGGTACGAGAGGGGAAGGTCATGCAATGAGTACCCCCGCTTGCCCGATCAAAGATCGGCCTTTACTAACATGATATCTTGTTTTTTAAAACACATGTGTTCTTATTCCGGTCATTAAACCTAGAATTACTATGTGATACGCATAGTACACAAGTATAGTCTAGATCGCCTAATTTGGAAGAAAACATTGCATATCCATTTGTTTTGAAAATGGTTTAAAGTTTACTACTCGCAAGTAGGCTAAAACGAGGATTTGATGAATTGTTCCAATTCAAGTAATCCAACCTTCACCCACAGGCATCTAGGCAGTTATATTAACTAAGCAATTAACTTCATGGCAAGCATGCTATCATGGCAATCAATAACACACATGCAGTATGCTAAAGCGTAAACACTCACAGTGTACTCCGAGCCAAAACAACAACTAGTTAGTAATCAATGCATGATCCTAGTTCATGTTAAGATGGCTAATGCAACACCTGCAAAAATGCAACTAGAAATAGGCTCGGCTATTCTAAGATGGCATATGAGATGCGATTAGATAACATGTATTCAATTTGGAATTGAAATATAATGCAGTTAGTATGATGCGCCGAGCCCGGTGCATACAATACAGATGAATGATGCAAACATGCATAGCATAAGGATGCTAATTGAAAATGACCTAAAACCAACCATTGAAAGCGGTAAGTAAAAAGGAGAAAGAAATGGAGGTTGGAAGACATGCACACACGCACGCACACTTATTACAAAGTTCGCCCTCTCGACGGAGGGTCCGAATGAATAATACAAACCAACTAATTAACTAACTAACAAGCTAATTAATTATTACATAACCGAATAAATAACTAGCTAAAACTAATTATTACAAAAACTTAATTAATTAACAAATTAACTAATTAAATTACAAAATCAAATGCTAATTAGCAAGTAAGGAAAACAGTAAACAATGTTGTTCCAGCTCTGGTTGGGGGAGAAAAGGATGCATGCTTGGTTGCCGTCCCGAAAAGCTCTCCGGTTGCTCTTTAGAGGCTTTGTCTGCAGGGTGTCCTCAAGGAATTCCTGCTAAACCTTACCAAACCCAGTCTGGGAAATACACCAGTTGCCTGCCGGCCATGGGGAGCCACTGCCGATCCCCCTGCCGATCAAGAGTGGGCACTACCGGCCAAGAATGAAGGACTGCCGACCATCTGCAAGGCACTGCCGGCCACTGATGTGCTGTGACACCAAGCTGCAGCAGAGCACAAAATAGAGAAGATGTAGGGTCTCCCAAGGGTATGTACGCACTATGCCACCCCATATCACCTCAAAACATCAAGGGAGAGGCATAGTCAGATCCAAGACCATCAATCACGCATCCCGATGCATGATGGCCAAAGATCTAACTTATGCAATTCAATGTAAAATGAATGCACAAGAAAAAACACATAAGTGCCTAGAACTCTATCATGGATAATCAAGAGCGTCGGCGACCGAGAATTAAGACACGTTTCATCACTTGAAGTATGAAACGTCCCTCGTTTCTCGTGCTCGAATTAACACTTAATCCAAACAACAATGCAATACAAGCATGGCATACACAATGCGACTCAAGTATGCAAACATGTAATGCAATATGAACAACCTAACAAGGCTAATGGCATGCACAATGCTAATACATGCAACAACTAAGTATACACAATGCAAATGATTGCATGCTCAATGCAATGTAACCTAAGCATACACAATGCAAAGTATAAGGCATACACAATGCGATGAACATAGCATGCACAATGTGATGCAATGCAAGCATGCAAACAACATGTAATCAAACATGCTCAATGGACTTAAACCAAAATGGATAGACCTCAGCTATGCCCAAATCAGTGGCCGAAATGATGAATGAAGGCATCGAAAACGCATACAAGCATGCATGCCAATTGGCTCACCAATTAAGGCACTAAAGTGCAACTCTCAAGAACACCTAAAGAATGAAAAACATGAAAGTGTAACAATACTAAGTGCACTGAAATGAAGTAAGAAATGATGCCAAATCATTTAAATAACACAAGTAAGGCATGCGAAGGTCCTTAAAGCATGGAGCTATCAAGGAGGACTACAAAGGAAGCATGCAATACATGGCACAAATGCATGAACCAACCACAAACAGAGCTCAAGTAGGTCAAAACAATGACCTAAACATGCTGAGATGGGGGCCCAAAGACCTAGGCATGCAAGCATACAAGCTAAGCCATAAACTAGGCAACAAAGCACAATACTCAAAGGCACTTAAAGCATGATTGAAGTAGGAATATGGCAATGCTATAGGCTTTGAAATGTCATGATAAATGATACCAAATCATATACATGATGCAAATGAAGCATGCTATGGTGCCCAAAGCTTGAAGCTAGCAAGAGCACTTGTACTATAACTATGCCAATCATGAAGCATGTGGTTATGGCAACCCAAAATAGTCATAGAACATGTTGAAATGAGGATAAAACATGTATGGAAGTAAGCCAAAACAGGCTAGCATGGTAAGCATGAGGCATGATGTATACAAGACAAATAAGATGGATTACACTACACCTATTAAGACCAAGTAGGGAATGACTTAACCAATGAAAGACAAAGTCATGGTATGTCAAAATAAGCCCAAAAACCCACTGAGATGGCATCCTAAGGACCTAAGCATAGAGGCATGCACAATGATCCATTCATGAGGCATAAAACACCAACTCTTCAAGGCGTTGAAAGCATGACAAAGGCAAGTGTATGACCACATTACATGGACTGAAATAACATAACAAGTGATGCCAAATCATTGAAACAGGCCAAATAACACATGCTAGTGGATTCAATACACAAAGCCAACAAGCTAGATTGAACCAAGGCTATACAAAGCAAGTCATACATGACCAAGACAACATAAATCAGACCTTAAACATGCTAAAACATGAATAAAGTTTTCTTGAAGTTAAGCCAAAAGCATGCTAAAATGTCATGTTAAAACATGAGACATAATAGGTTAATTCATGGAAATGCTCTACAAGTGCATGGAGCATGCAAGGACCAACCAAACCAAACCAAAATAGAGTCATGACATGGCAAAACATCACCAAAAACATGCTGAAATTGACTCAAACCAAGCTATAATGACATGCTACTTCATGAAGCATACAATGCTAGTTTAAGAGATTTACACTACAAGTGCATTAATCATGTATGGAGTGACAAAACCAAGTAAAAACAGTTGCATGCCATGCTAAAATAATCCCAAATACATGCTAAGATATGGTCAACATTAACTTAACAAAGGTGCTCAAACATGAGGCATATGAAGCTAGCAAACACAATACAAGGAGAGGGGATGACCCTCTCCTATTTGGGACCTCAAAACACCCTTCCCACCACTGAAATTGCCCTGAGTTTCAGTGGTGAGAAGGCCAAAACAAGGTGGTCCCAAAGGCTTAAAAAGAAGGCACAAAAGCAAGGCCAAACAAGGCCTAAGAAAGGGGAAACAACCCCCAACGAAAAAGTGACCTTAAACAAAGATCTAAAGTATGCAAAAATAGAACTTTCTTCAGTAGGAAGTTAAGTTCAAAACAACATGCAAATAGGTTCAAAAGCTTAAGCAAGAATGGGGGTTTAAAAGTTAAGTTTCTCACCCTTGATGACCACCTTCAAGGCTGCAACTCCAGCACCCTTTTTGATCCAAAACCAGTCCAAAAGCTTCAAAAATAACCTCAAGGGACCTCAGCTCCAAGAGTATGGTGTTTGAGTGTGTGTTTATGTGTAAAAGCGAGACAAAAGACACTTTTAAGGCACAAAAACAAGAATAAAGAGAGATATAGATACAAAGTTATATGTATATCTCAGACCTCAAAATTCTCAACCTCTGAAATGGAGGAGGGGCCTCTCCTTATATAGAAGGGAGGAAATGCAAAGCTTGTTCAACAAGCTTGGCAAGAGCTTCATCCCTCCATACACGTGTATGGAGAGGAGATGAGTGAAAACCAGCTGGCTCAAAAGATCTGGTGTGAAACCTGCTGAGACAAGGGGTCTGTCGGCCATCATTGGTGGCCGGTAGTGGCTCATTGATGGCCGGCAGGCTTTATCAATGGCCGGCAGTAACGAAGGCATGGCCGGCAGGGCCAAAATGGGGCCGGCAATGCACCAAGAAAAACAAGCTGGAAGGGCCAATACATGGTCCAAAAATGGGGCAGAAAGGATACAGGTTTGGAAAGCTCAAACCTGTGATGTTCCGCCGTGAAAGTCGAGTACTCGACGAGCAATCGAACTTGTGGTTGGATGTACCTGCAAGCACAACCAAGTCTTGAGGACAGTCAAAAATGGGGTGTTTACAGCTCACCATTTTGAACCTGCCACCGAAGACCCTTCATAAGAAGATCTCTGTCCCTTGAGTAAACTAACCCATATCCAAGACAATGAAGTCTTTTGAGAAGCCTGAAGAAAATTTGAGTTTGGAAAATAAAGCCCTTTGTACATCTTGGCCTAGAGAGAATTGGGATTAGTGATAATCCTCCATCGAGCTTAGCTAGCCAAGCTTGGTTGAAACTGCGAAAATCCCTAAAACCCATCCCTCCCCTAGCTTTGGGCCTAGTCATGGTGGACCAATTTGCCCAATGTATGCCACGGTTCTCAAGATCACCGTTCCACCAAAAATTTCTTATAAGCGAATTGAGTTTTTGGAAAAGACTATTAGGTAATTCAAAACATGTCATAGCATAGGTAGGAAATGCTTGTACAATAGCCTTTATCAGAACCTCCTTCCCTGCATGGGATAATAGTTTAGTTTTCCATCCTTGAATAGAGAGAGCTTTCTCTATCAAGAAAGAAAACATGACAACTTTAGATTGGCCTTAGGAGGATGAGAGGCCCAGATATTTGGCATTGGGGTTAGCTTGGGAAATGCCCAAAGTGTTGCAGATGGAAGCTCAAAATTGAGCTGAAGCATTAGATGAAAATAGAACCCCAAACTTATCAGTGTTAAGGAATTAGCCCAAGGCACTACTATACACGTCAATGATATTCAATAAATTCATACACTCTCTTTGATTAGCTTTAAGGAAAAGAACAACATCATCCGCGAAAAATAAGTGCTTCAAAATTGGGCAAGTCCTCCTCAGCTGCAAACCATAAATCCTTTCCAAATGGATGTTTTGAGTGATAAGATTAGACAACACTTTAGATACCAATAGGAACAAATACGATGAGAGAGGGTTTCCTTGGTGCAGTCCACAAGAGGGCACAAAGGTAGTTAGCATCTCCCCATTAGCTAAAATTGAGTATTTTGTGGTGGTGACATATTCCATGACAAGGTTGACCCACATATAATGAAAACCCATTTTAAGGAGGACAACCTCTAAAAAATCCCACCGAATTCTATCATATGATTTGTTGAAATCAAGCTTAAGCACAATGTTAGCATTTCTCCCTCTTTTCTTATGCTTCAAATGATGAAAAGCTTCATGAGCCATGAGGATGCTATCTTGGATGAGGCATCCCAGGATAAAAGCAGCTTGATTAGGTAAGATTAGTTGGTGCAAAAAATTCTTCAAGCGGTTGGCTAGTAGTTTTGTAATGATCTTCATTATTAAATTACAAAAACTAATCGGCTTATATTGGGAGAGCTTTTTAGGTGCAGCTACTTTGCGAATTAGAATGATATGAGTGTAGTTCAACTCCTTGAGCAAATGACCACTGGTGAACAAACTATGGACAACTTGATATACATCTGGACCCCCACATCTCAATGTTTGTGATAGAAGAGGCTTGGGAAACCATCTAGGCCTGGTGCCTTAAGCGTTCCTAGTTAAAAAACAGTTTTAATCTTGGTGTCACTAACCAGGTGCAAAAGTTCTCTATTCATCTGAGAAAATACCTTATTTTCCACAATCGACAAGGCTTCCTCCAAGTCCCTCATAGTCATAGCTGCATACAAATGTGTGAAATAAGAATGGAGATGGCAGTTGATATCAGCTTCTCTATCCAACCAAACCCTATCATTAGTCTTTAGCTTTACCAATTGGTTGAGTTGCCTCCGTTAGAGGACCGTGGTATGAAAAAAGGTTGAATTTTGGTCCCCATAGCTGAGCCAGTTAACCCGCGACTTTTAATGCTAGAACATTTTTTCTTTGAAAAGGGCTTGCTCCAGCTCCTTCTTAATAGTTTGAATCCGATCCCCATTATCAATCATATATTGTTTCAATTGGGCAGCAATCAGCTTGGCCTTGAGTTATTGAATTCGAATACAATTGTCCACAAACTCTAACCTGCTCCAAGATAGTAACCTTCTCTTGCAAGCTTTTAATTTCTAAATCACTTTGAACATCGAAGAACCCCTTTACCGGCCCATCCAATGATTCTGAACAACCTCAGCACACATAGGGCTTGTTGTCCACATAGATTCAAACTTGAAATGGTGGTGTACCCTCTTTGGTGGGACATGGCAATGGAGAATGATGGGGCAATGGTCAGATCCCACAATAGCATCATGGTGGAGTTAAGCAAAAAGAAACATAAGTTCCCATCAACATTAGCTAAGGCCTTTGTCTAATCTCTCTCTAAGATGGCAGGGGCCTCTTTGGTTGTTTGTCCATGTATAAGGGGCCCCCTTAAACTCAAGATCCATAAATTCACATCCAGATAAGAAAGATTGGAACAACTCCATACGACCCCTACTATTACCCACTAATCCTTGTTTTTCCCAAGCCCAACCTATTTCATTCAAATCCCCAATACATAACCAATGAATCCTATTCACAGCAGCAATGTTTAAAAGTGATTGCCAAAAAAAATTTCTATCTACCCATCTGGAAGGAGCATACACAAACGCAGGCCCGGTCCTGAGATTTTCGGGGTCCAAAGCCAATAATCAACTACTAAATTTCTGGGGCCCTTCACATTTTTTTTATTGAATGAAAAAAAAAAATTAAGGTTAAGGACAAAAAACAAGACAAATATTTAATTAATTGAATAGAAAAAAAAATATTTACCTGTGCTTACTATGTTGAGATCAAAATATTTTTTTAAATCAAAATTCAAAACAAAAGCACCACCACTTAACAAAATACAAAACTTTTAAATTATGTGATGTGAACTATTATACTTAAATAAATTTTTCTTGATGATGTAAATACCAATATTATAATAGCAATTAATTGTGCAAAAGACAAGATAAATATTTAATTAATTAAATAGGGAAAAAAATATTTACCTATGCTTGCTGTGCTGAGATCAAAATATTTTTTTAAATCAAAATTCAAAATAAGAGCACCACCACTTAACAAAACACAAAATTTTTAAATTATGTGATGTAAACTATTAAACTTAAATAAAATTTTCTTGATGATGTAAACACCAATATTATAATAGTAATTAATTGTGCAAAAGACAAGATAAATATTTAATTAATTGAATAAAAAAAAAAAATTACCTGTGCTACTGGTCGTTGCTTCGTCTGGCTGGGCTGCACAGATTCTTCTCCTTGCTGGTGTGGTGTGTGCTATCAAAGGAAAGGTTGGATTAAGAGTTGATAGGGTTAGGAATTAGGAAAAAAATGGGCTTTTTAGATTGTAGGGCTGGGCCTTAAACTGTTGGCCTTTTAATGGGTCAAAAAAATTAAGTTGGTTTGGGCCTTTTTTTATTTTTTTTTTGTACTCAAAACACACCTAACATATTATACTAACTTATAATAGGAGGGGGCCCCATTTTTGGGCCTATTTTGAGGGGCCCTAAGCCATGGCCTTGTGGGCCTATGGCCAGGGCCGGGCCTGCACAAACGTAACAAGCCACAAATTGGATACATTACCTTACGAGATTAAACACTTTATCAAGTTGGGAGATTTCTGTCGAACTTAAAGATCCACCTCATCAGTCTACCATAGAGCCAGTCCCCCTGAGCACCCCACTGGATCAACATAGCAGCTATATGAGAAGTGATTTATGTGTCTAATCCGCTCTAGCGTGGCTTGCTTATTTTTTTGTCTCCATTAGAAATATTATTGTAAGGCGATGAGTATAACACAACCGTCGGAGGATTTGGATTGTCAACGGTCACCCCACCCCCTGACAATTACAGTTAATCATCAGCATTGACTGTGTGGCTGTTTGAGGACAGCCACTGGCCCTAGAAAGGTATCGACCAGCACGCCTTCCCCCTTCTCAGTTGTATCGGGATAAGTACTGGGCACTTTAGATTCGAAAGAATTTGACTCAGAGACCATTGGGTTAACAACAATAGAGCACACATACCCGTCATTCCTCAAAGCCATCTGTTCTTAGACCTCAACATCAAATACATCACACTCCCGATGAGTTACTACTAGTCACCCTCTATGCCTCCCTTTACATCGGTTTTGTGGACGAAGATCGACCACAAAAAAGCGTTGTAGCCCCAAATTCAAAAGGGACTAGTTGCTGAGCTACCATCTCCAACAGAGGATTTATGTACCCTTCTTTTAAGAGTTTAATGTGTCGAACTAGGGCCTCAGAATCTTTTGGGGCTTTCCTTTTTAAGGATAGTTTTTGTAGTGCTCTTGACATGCACAGATCCATAAAATAGGGCGGGCCGAAAGACTGGAGCAAAAGGCTAGGATTTTAGGATAAACTTACTATTTCAGTAAAAAAGGGCTCATCTGCTCGATGGACTGGACTTGGAGGGCTCCCTTCCCTTGGGCTATCTGGTGGTTCATCCACAAAATAAGTGGGTCGAACAATATTAGGATGAGGTCGCCCAAGCAAACTTGGAATTAAAAGACTGGTTTGGTGCATATCAGTCAGCCCAACACTATTACAAAATGATTCTAAATTATGGGTCATGCGAGTGGTTTGTGGATAAGGATGTGTGGGGCTAATAGTTAGGACGCGTGGCTGCTACAGGGTGATTGCCTCCATGTCTGTCCTTGCTGCTACCAAAGATCATGTGCACATCGTTGTACTGGGGCTAGGAGGACCAAAAAAACCCAAACACGAGCCCTTCATATGGTTGGTTTCATGAAGGTCACGCGCCTCCACGCTGGCCGAAAATGTGTATTGCTGTATATTCCATTATTCACCGACTGGGAAGAGCTAGTTTCAGAGATGTTGGTCTATCGATTATGCGAAACATATAGGGAACCTAGATTCTTGGCCACTCTAGCACGAATACTAGGGCCATATCCTGACGTAGCTTCTTCTTCCTTTGAAACAAACTTACAAATCTTCCTATCATGACCAACTCGTCCACAATCATAGCAGAAATCCGAGAGTTTCTCGCATTTGAAAGTGATCCAGATGTCAGCTTCCCCTTGCAATCGCTTAAGCCAAAACCCTCTTGGAAAGGGTTCGTGGGTATCCACTTCGACTCTAAACCTTACGTAGCTGCGACTCAAAAAGAGTCTGCCCTGTTGGGCTTCCACCTGAATCAACCTCCCTATACGGTTTTCGAGAATTTCACCGATCTTCTTTGTCATGTGTTGGAAAGGTAGGCCATGGGCTTGAACCCAAAACGGACACCACCGAAAATCCAAGTCCTCAACAGTGATTTCTTTAGAGAGAGATTTGAGAACTAACAAGTACCCCATAATCGACCAAGGGCTCTCATTCAAGATACGATCTCGATCATCACCATTAGAGAATCGAAATACGAAAGTGTTGTCGCTCCAAGGGGATATAGTTAAGGCTCCAGGAAGAATGGAGGATACATCATTTTATTCAGGACTTTTGGGCCTAAAACCTTCCCCATTAAACCGAGGAGAGAAACCTCCTTAGTCCTTTCTCCGTCCTCCAAAAGCTCAAGATTGTTATTTTGATTTGATCGAAAAGGTATTTGGTTATGATTCATTTTGGTGTTAGTTATGACTCATTGTAGTATTGATTATGACCTATTATAATTATTAATTTGGTTATAATCAACAATGTATTTGACTATACTTTTGATTATAATAATATTTCTTTTAATTATGTCTGAAATGATTTTGTTATGACAACACCACTATCATAACTTGTATATGGTACAAACATCAAATGTATTATAGAAGGAGCAACTACATCTAAGAAATAATTTATTAGAGTACTGATTAAGACTTCCACCCCACCTCCACAAATCTGGACCACTCATGAGGTGAACTCGATACATACATGAGTGGACCCCACACATACATGGAGGGTTAGGATCACTTTGAGGGTGTGGGGGTCATCCCCAAAGGGGTCCCAAATATTTTTCAATTTATTAATATAAAAACAAAAACTAGAACAAAAGGAAAAAGATTTTTTATTTTTATTTTTATTTTTTATTTTGGGTACATGGGAGGCCCTAAGCATAGCACAAGAGAGTGCAAGTCTTGCCAGTAACAAAAACTTGAATCATTGACCTCTAAATAAAATGTAATGTATGGGTTCTAACCAATTAAATTAGTCCTAATTAGTTAGAGGTAAATAAATAAATAAGTGGCCATACAGATTAATAAATAAATAAATAAGTGGCCGAAACTCAAAAAAAAAACTTACATTTTTTTTTTTTTTGAGTCATATTATAAAATGTTAGTAAGGCTTTGTTTTACATGTGCTAAAATAGCACATAGCATATTATCTTATTTGGGTCATGATCATCTTATTTGGATCACATTGTCTCTCTACCACATCATTTCAACTCCACATTTTATATTTTTTTCGTAAAATGTTAAAAAGTATACTAATCTATCACTTTCTAAATAACCCCTAAAATTAGTACAACTAGATTATTTTAAATCGAAATCACTTCATTGACTCAAACTTGAAACTTTACCCCATTAAGCTTTTTAAATCTATTTTCTAGACTTAATCTTATATAAGTGAAATGATTGATTGATAATTAGAGAATTCGGAGGAGAGAAATTGCACATTAGTGTGAACGGTTGGTTGATCATTAAGTTTGAAAGTATATCTTATATTTTAAATTTGAATAGCATATTACTCTTCAAATTAATATAGACCCATGCCAATCCTCTATTTTCTTTTCCTGTCTCCATCTTGTATTTTGTATGATGTCAAATTGATTACCCTATTGTTTTTCGTAAGAACAAAATCAGCACAAAAAATTGGAAACCAAGTTTGCTAAAATAATGTAACAGAGGCCAAAGCTGAATGCTTCCAAAGCAGCCAAAGCAACCCACCAAATTGCCTAATTCCATGTGTGAATCAGACATGGGCTAGAATAAAGCTAGAGACCACTAAAATATTATCCATAAATTTATTCACATTTCACATGGTAATAATAATGTTTTCATCATCATTTATCGATTCCCATACAAATCAAAAATTGATATACCAAATTCCAAGCCAGAGGAAAAATTTTAAAAAGTAAGTTTAAAGAGTCTCGACATTTTGTGTAAAGTAGAAAGCATATTACACTACAACACAAAAGAAAGAAAACCCAACAAGGCTTGATGAACAAATTCCATAAATCAACCTCAATAAATAACGAAATCAACAAATAAATGTCATGTATTATATGGATCAGAAACAACATTGCTATTGAAATTATTGAATCCAGGACTGGACTAACATCATTCCCATCCCCATTACAACATTTACATCAAAAGTGCAGAGCCTACTTAAAAAAATTGATTAAGCAAAGATAAGTAGACAACCAAGCCCTTAATATGGTTGAGGAACTTAACTGATAACATACAAATCCATTTCCCTCCACGGAAAATGGATCTGGAACACCTACAACCAAGATTCTCGTATAGGGAATATCAGGATTCTTCATCAAAACAAATTTTCCGAACCCTAGAACTCCCCAAAAGTCCAAATAACCAGCCACAACTTCTATGATTATAGTGACATACAAGAAACACAAATCTCAGCAGCTTGATCCTCACCACCTTCTGAAATAAATAAAAGAAAAAACATGCCTTATCTGTCTTGGTTCTCGTCATCTTCTGATATGTCAAACAAGAATTTTGGCAGAGATGTTATCCGAGGTAGACTAAGCAGTAAATCCCCAAACGAGTCCTTCCTAGACATACTTCCAGCTGCATTCTCATGCATTGATTCAGAAGCTTGAATGTGCTTTCGATCATCAAGTCCCTGCAATTGACTTTCACAATCGACCTGCACGTTTGGGGCTGTAGCAGGGTCCTGCAGAAGGCAGCAAAGAGAATTGACTCTCGACATAAGTGTCTTCTCATCAGAAGCTGTTGTAAATTGTGTATCACTCAGCAGGGCCTGTGCAATGCTCTCAAGCATGTCCTGACACTCTAATGCTTCCTTTCGGCATGGTGAATTTACAGAGGCCATTCGTTCTGAAATACAATGTCCAATGTGGTTCACAAGATCACTCATGGACATGGATTGGCGGAGCCCTGGCACTTTTATCTGTTCCCAATCCCGTTGTGCCTGAAGACCATCTCCACCATGACTTCCGTTTGCACGCAAATCCATCACTAAAATATTGTATGGTAGGTAAAATCAGTAACTAATTGAGACTGAAAATACTTTGTGCGCATGCTGTACAATATGTGACAATACTTAGGTATATGCTGTAAAAACACAAATTACTCTTGCAATGACGAGTAATTTCTTCATACTAAAACCCTAAGAAGGCGCATAGTTCTAAACATCAGCTTGTAAGCAACATGATTGTTCCACTGCATAAAATAATCATTGCAACATTTAAGAGAACAGTTACGAAACTCATGGCTTCCCTTTCCACATGGTAAATTAAAATCTAGAATCTACAATTTTTGGTTAAAGGGCAATTTTTGTTAATCTTCCTTTTCTTTTGTTGAATTTATAGGAGAACTTAGTTGTGGTGTTGAGCTATATTTTTCTCCAGGTGTATAGAGGTTGCGCAGCTGCACCCCTTCGGCGCCTTCTAATGATATATTTTACATATAAAAGAAAACTGAAATTTCTAGCTGAAAACAATGTTCAAAACTATATTTTCTGATGAATATCAAATGTTCAAAACCAGCCCATTGCTATAAATAAATTTTCAGTTCTGTCCTTTTTCGCTAACATTTACTTGTAGTTTCAATTGTAGTTCATTTACTTATTTATTTTTAGGGCAAATTACAAACAACCCCTCGAGGTTTGGTGAAAATACAGATTCCCCCCTGAGGTTTGAGAATTTACATCCCGCCCCCTAAGGTTTATATTTCCATAACAAATTGCCCCCTGAGGTTTTTATTTTCATACAGATTCCCCCCTAATTTTCCCTAATTTGTTATGAAAATTTGACCCTCGGGCAATTTGTAATTTCTCAAACCTCAGGGAGAATCTGTATTTTCACCAAATCTCAAGGAGATGTTTGTAATTTGCCCTTATTTTTAATGCTAGATACTCGAAGTTTTCTTCTAATAAAAAAATTAAAATAAAAAAATCAAGTATTTGGCCTGAAAAATAACATTGACACTCCCAAAATGGATATAAAAAGATTCATGTATCAACACATTCAAAACAAATCCCAAGTTCATATTGTACCTGAGCTAGGTGAAGGAGCTTCTGGTGATGAATGCTCTGAAGCAATACCAACAGAATTCTGTTCTTCAATCTTCAAGGAGCAAGACTGTGCTGTGGATGGTGATGCCACAACTTGGAAACCAGAGCTCGGAGATCTTTTGGCAGTCTCCAATTGATCAACTTCCTGGACTTCAGATTCGTTTGGATCTTTCAAAACAGAGCCTCGTGCATCGAAATATCGTGAATCTAAAACCATCTCTGGCTGTCGGCTAACAAGATTGAGATGCATATCGCACTGGATTAATTTCTCATAGTGTTTGTTTAACAGGCCTTGTGTGCATTGCAGAAAATGTTGCCTACAAAGACCACAAAGTGTGATTTTCCATCACGTCAGATGTTCAGAGGTTACAAACCCTAGCTACAGACACACCTCTGAAACAAAATTAGAGGGAAAAGAAACAAGTGCATCGCACAAATGTGTCAATAACGACAATCTCATGCATATGAAAGAAGGATATCTTTTCAACTAGCAGGTATTGAGGGTGTAAGAGGTGATTACACCATAATTTCGTGGACCCTCTTGTTCCTGATCAAACCCTTGGATTGGTGGCGAGAAACCTTTTCCGTAGGAGAACAATTGTCTAGTAGAGTTGGGTTGGTTTCATGAATTTGAATTTGAACACCAAAGGACACAACTCCATGGAAGAGTTGTGCCCATTGATGTCTCACACCCATTCAAACAGAAGTGTCTATTCCAAAGGGTTGCCACAAAGTGTATATACATGTGGGCGTTGAATCTGTTGAGACCAACTTGCATCCCTACTACATCTCTACAATTGTCTAGTAGAGTTGGGTTGGTTCCATGAATTTGAATTTGAATTTGAATTTGAACACCAAAGGACACAACCCCATCGAAGAGTTGTGCCCGTTGATGTTTCACACCCATTCAAACAAGAAGTGTCTATTCCAAAGGGTTGCCAGTTGAATCCGTTGAGACCAACTCTCTCTCTCTCTCTCTCTCTCTCTCTCTCTCTCTTACGTGATTAACACCCTAACAGGATTCCTCTCAACAGCAATCCTTGAATCAAAGTATACTGGATGTATATTTATTAAGGAAGGGGAGCGCATCCCAGCAATGAACAATTTTCAAAAAAATAAAATATAAAATATAAATTACTCCCTCCGTCCCAATTTATTTGTTCATTATAGAAAATCTAACTTACAAACAAGACATGCAATCATTACATTTTAATTCAAATTTTGAAATATTTTTCCCACCATTGCCCTTCTATTTGAATTTTAAAATGTGTTTATAAAGATTTATAAGGGGCAGTTTTGAAAATCTAACAAAATTTAGTATCCCAAAATAGAAAGTGGACAAATATTTTGGTATAGACTAAGGTGGACCAAAAAAATGGGACGGAGGGAGTATAAAAAAGAAGGGGACTAAAATATTTATTAAAAACAAAAAAGTCAAGCCTAAGTGGACAAATATTTTGGTACAGACTAAGGTGGACCAAAAAAATGGGACGGAGGGAGTATAAAAAAGAAGGGGACTAAAATATTTATTAAAAACAAAAAAGTCAAGCCTAAGGTTGAGACGAATGATGAATCACACTTTCTGTCAAGTGAATTGAACTTTAGAATGAAAATTTATGCATGCAACATAAAGAAATTGGCATTGATTTGCAGAATCAAACTGTTCTGCAAAGCAGACAAGCTTCATGTGTCCAGCTACGAACAAGAAGTTACATCACAAGTGTTGAGAACAAAAATACTCTTGCCACAATAATTATCACTTAGAATAATAAATCCAAGGTACACTACACAGATAATTTTGCTTCTCTTCACTACATCAAATATATAATTATCATGAAGAATAAAAATGATTTAAATAAGTAAAATAATGCCCACTAAATTTTACCTGTGCATACTGGCTTGTCCATCGGTAAAATCTGCAGTTGCCTGCCATAAGGTGTGCTTTCTAGGCTGTGGATTGGTCTCCTTGAAGAAATGGGGAGGCCTAGCTAGCTGCAACACAAAGAATACTAGTGTCCACATTAACAATTTTGTAAAAAAATATATTAACAACAGTAAGTGCACATGTCCAGTACAGTTGCATGGAGACAGGAAGTAAAGGGTAACACCATATAAATGTAATATATTACCGTGACAGTCAAAGATCCAGGTCCATCATCAGACAAGTTCGCCTTCAAAGCTATGATATCTGACCATTGGATCTCTATTTTACTCTTGAGACCACCCTCAAGAATTTCCCAGACGAGTTTATGCTTAGCGAAGTAGCATTTTGCTACCAAATCACCTTCAAATCTTGACGCATACTGCCACCAGAAATGGTTTTAGCAACTTGCATAAAAATTAAAACATTTGAAAACAGTAGACACATATTTCATTGCTGATACCTCCCACTGCCCAATCCTAAGAAGCACAGCTGGAAAATTCGAGGCCTTTAGCTTGTCAGTTGTAGCAGAAGTAGCAGTGCCCTTGACATCCTTCTTGTCTCTCAAACTAAGATTTCCACTTGGTGCAGAAGTTACAGAAGAAACATTACCTTGGGTGAGCCTCATTTGTATCAAATCCAACAATGAGGGGCTTTTCCTCAGACGCAAGCCCAGAGGGCTTGGCTCCTCAAGTGGATTGTATTGTGAAGGTGGGATAGGAAACTCATTTTCTCCACTGCTAAACTGCTCAATGACAGAGAAGGTCATGTAAGAAAACAATATCTATTGCCACCACACAAAAGTAAAAACACATAAATTGTTAAAAATTCAAGGAACTACCAAAAATAAATAAACTCAAAGCTAAATATGTGAGATGGAAGGTGAAACTTTTATCATCAAATTTATCATTTTGTTTGTTAAACTTTTAACATTCAGTACAATAATATTTTAAGGGGTACAAATTCACTACTTAAATCTTTAGTATTTAATTTTCTTTTTCTCTTTTTTCTTTTTTTTTTCTTTTTTGTAAGAACGAAATTTTCAAGTTCTCAATTTACAATTTTATCCAACATCCCTTTAGTTTCCATAGTGGCTAATGACTAATAAAGTACAATAATGTTATCCATGTCCACTTAATTACTTCAATTACCATTCTCCGCCACTTCATCAACAAACCAGCCATCTTTCTCTGCCTGCTAACCAAGTTAGACCAAATTGTAAGGCAAGCTTGAATAGAAATCACAATCAAGACACAGCACAACAAAAGCTCTTTGTTTTTGCCAAGCAAGATTTAGCAGTAACAAACATATAGGCCTGACATGATGTAAGGTCTTTCATTCCTTTTCTGATCCCTAAAAACTAACATCAAACTCAACATGTAAGATTACAACCAAACTCATGTGAAGAATCCTATAGCTAAATCAATCCTTCACCTACCTAAATACCAAAAACCAGACACCTTAACAACATTGAACTACTTGTCGAACTAAGGCGGTAAAACAAATCATACTACTCGAGCATTCGTGTTCAACTCATTAAAATCTTCTTTATATTAAAGCTATTTCGACTCCATCTTGGCTCGATAAACTTATATGCATCATAAAAAACAATGCTTCTTGAGTTCAGCTGGATCAAAGCCGATTACTGATCTACTCAAAAATAAACAAGCCAAGCTTAAACATCATATTACTTAGGGCAGATATCAAAAATTACAAATTCAAGAAATCAATTCCATGCTACCATTACCAATTGACGAAAAAACAAAAAACAATAAATTCAAAGTCTAGTGCTTTAAATTGAGCTGGATCCCCAGTAACCAAACAGAACACAAAATTCAAAATTCACTTTTGGTCTAATTTTCTTCGTTATATCACTTTCTCGCCGATCAAACAGGAAATTAATTAGCAAAAAGAAGATTCAAACCTCATTGAAAGGAGAGGAGGACTTGGATCGCTTGTTGAGAGGGCCCTGTTCTTCTTCCAATGAGTCCTCGATCTCCGACTTCACCGGGAACTTGTCGCGAATCGCCGCCGCCTCTGGGTCCGCCCGACCCGATCTCATCAACTTAACCATCGAGTTGAAGTTGGAATTGGAATTGGAATTCCCAAATTACCAAAATGAAAAGAAAAAAAAGGAGAGAATCGAAAATCACGAGAATTTCGAGTCTGATTGATTGGGAATTCGAAATTTCAAACCCTAGGATTCCGATCTAGGGCTTGATTGGGCGTGCGGGGTTTCGGTCGAAGATTCCGGAGAAAGGGGGGGGAAAATCAAGAGAATCTGAAAACCCTAGGGAAAATATTTTTAAGGGATTAAAAAACAGATGTGTGTATATTTTTAGAAGTGTCTATATATGTATTTATATACATACGTATTTTATATGTGTCTGTTTAGTGTTATGTGTATGACGGTGTTCAACGCTGATGTGCCAAGAAAATTGACTGCATTATTGCAATGGCTATACTACCCTCCTACTAGATAAGCAAGCAATGAATATGTTATTAAAAATAAACGGATAAATTGCATCGGCAGTGCTAGGGCCTCGACAATTTTTTCTTTTTTTCTTTTTTTTTGAGTTGTGCATTTCTTTTTATTATTTATTAGTAGTAACTTGTGCTATTCACGAAACTTTATAAATTAAAAAAAAAAATTCATTATAAATATGCTAAAGTAATTTAATATTTTATCTTACGATATACATAAAATTTATAAATTAATTTTTTTGTTTATAGCTTTTTAAATTATTAGTTTAAAAATTTTTAAATATATATATATATATAAATTTATTTAGTACAATTTTGATAATTTGTAATATAAATAAATAAATAAGAAGAAGTTAAACCTAATTAAATGAGGTTACATTAGTTATGATATATTTTTTCTTGTTATAAAAATATATAAATTTAAAAATTATAATTAAAACAAATATACAATTTATTATTAAATGTAAAGTGAAATGATATTTAACAATAATTGATATGATGTTTCTGTTATTAATCCAATAATTTAAGTTATATTTCTTTTGGTTTTAATTTCATAACTAAAAATACAATATGAATATAATACGTATACGGATTTCTAGTTTTTAAGAATAAGAAAGTTTTAGAATATTTTTAACCTTTCATCATTTTTTTTAATTTTTTTTTTTTCTAATTTGATTTTAAATTTGAATAAAAAATTTGATTTGATATGCATTACTTTAACTTTTTCATTAAATTTTTATCAATTTTTAAAAGAATTTTCATTCTTATCCCTTTTTTTTTTTCTTTTCATCAATTTTTATGGGGAAAAACAATAATTGTCAACGCTTCATCTTTTAAATTTTTATCAAATTATAATTTGATAAAAAAAAATTAAGGGTTGAAGATTCTATTAATTGGAATTATAGTGAAATAACATCTTGAAATAGTGAAAGTTTGAGTATGTAGTTGGTTAAAATATATAATTTGATTAATTTTCTTCTCATATTTGTATAAAAATTGACACTTATGACCACATCATTATAAGTCAGATTATGGAAAGGTTTTTGAGGTGTCAAATATTTTTCATTTGTAAATATCCTATCTATTAAAAAATAAATAAATAAATAAAGAAAAAGGAAAAAAAAATATGCAGTTTTTGGATATATGTTTATCAATTTTGTTTTGTGGACATAAACAACTGATGTTTCAATTTAAAAAATTAAAAAGTATAAAAAAAAAAATAGATTGGGTTTTTTAGGGATAAAAGAAGCCATCTAACTCCTCTATATATTATTTTAAGATGGACTATTTTAATCACATAAAAAAATATAAATTATATTTAGAAATTATCTCTATATATTATGTTAATATGTGCAAATATAGCGGTAATAAATTAATTAATATATATGAAAAGTTATACTAAGCTTTCATTTTTAATTAATTGAATTATGATTAACAAACTAACAAATAACAGTAATGGTATAATAGGATATAAAGAGGATAAAAATAAAAAACACAATGATATTTAAAAGTTTTAAATTTACCTAGTTATACAAAAATCTAATGTTATAGTACAATCTTGAATTCTCAATAAATTTTCACATTTTCTATAAAATAAAATGACAATAAAAAATGAAAAAATCGATACCCATTTTTTTACTTCAATTTTACGATTTTCATTGAAAAAATCAAAATCTGATCAAAATCTTTGGCACATAATGGGCATAGATACTTCGATTGCAACTATCATCACCAATAATTTTTCTCCACCATGTAGACCTATAAACAAACACATAAATCTCACTAAAATCGAAATCAAAACTAAACCAACAACAGAGAAAGAGAATTACACAGAGAAAAAAATAAAATTTAAAAACAAATAAATTTATGGAGTGGTAGGATATTACCCCCCAACAACTTAGACCTCACTTCGCCTAATCCATCTGCTCCTCCAGCAGTGCCTGCGAAGTCTAGGAATTGGGATGACTAATCAGATTATTCTTTAAATAAGACTTGAAAATTGATTAATTTGTCTCATTAATTGATTTAAAAATTTTGATAGATATACATCAAAAAAATAGATAATTATATTATTAAATCATAATTCAAATTTAGATATTGTTATATCGTTTTGAGATTTATATCTAAATTCTCATCTTCTTTATTTTTGTGTGGTTTCTATTTGGTTTTTTTTTTTTTTTTTTCAATTTATTTAAGATGGGGTTGTGGGTTTATATTTTTTTTAATCTAATTTATCTATGGTTTCTGTTTGTTTTTAATTATTATTATTTAGGTAAGTTATGATGAAAGCTAAATATATGATAGACATGTGAGTTTTATTGATTTAATGTATGATGGTGTGAGATATATTATATTTGTTTAGATAGTCTTTAAAGATTTTTAAAATTTAAAATTGGATATTGAGAGGTAAAAGAAATATTTTAACTGAATAGATAAAAATCATATTTATTAATTTTATTTGTTTGTATATCTGATTTTTTTTTTATTATAATATAATATATAAGATATAGATAGATATCTACAATTCTCATGAAAAATATTATTTAATTTTTTTAGGAAGAGAAAAGGAAGGCAAGTTTTAATATTTTCTTTTGGAAATCGATGAGAGAAATTAGAATGGGGAGATTATGAAATATTTTTTTTATCTTTCTATTTGAAATCCATAAATTAAGGGATAGTTGTTATTTCCAAAATAATTAAATAGGTATAGGAGAAGTTGAAAAAGGAAAATAATTATTATTTTCAAAATAATTAAATAGGTATGGGAGAAGTTGACAGGTTGTCTATGGAAAGTCAAAAAGGCTTGGGAGAAGTCAATAAATGCTGAGTTTTTATTTGTTTTTAAATCAAAAAATTAGGAAATTAATATTGAGACATTGGAGCTCCCACAAGGCTTGTGAGTTAAAAACCTCATTTTCTTTATATAATACTAGCACATCACCCGTGCTATGCACGGATTATATTTACAATTATCTATATATGTGAATTGTGATTTTTTTTTTTTTTAAATGTCTTATTTTTTTTTCCTTTTTTATATTATATTAAAGTTTAATATTTTGATAATAATCATATGTGTTGGACTGTTCAAGGAATGAAATGTCTTTTTTTATTATATTATATTAAAGTTTAATATTTTGATAATAATCATATGTGTTGAACTTTTCAATTTTTTTTTTATGCTTGTTCTTAATGCATTAAAATATTATTATGAGGAATAATAATTATATGTGTTAGAACTTTTCAAGGAATTCATATGTGTTGGATTTCAAAGAATTTTTTTTATGCTTGTTCTTAATGCATTAAAGTGTTATTATGAAGGTAAGACTTAGGAGTTGGGAGAAGTTAATAAATGCTAAGATTTTTTTTTTAAATCAAAAAATCAGGAAATTTAGATTGGGAGATTAGAACTCTCACAAGGCATATATGTGAATTGTGATTTTTAAATTTTTTTTTTTAAATGTCTTAATTTTTTTTCCTTTTTTATATTATATTAAAGTTTAATATTTTGATAATAATCATATATGTTGGACTTTTCAAGGAATTAAATGTTTTTTTATTATATTATATTAAAGTTTAATATTTTGATAATAATCATATGTGTTGGACTTTTCAAGAATTTTTTTTTTTATGCTTATTCTTAATGCATTAAAGTATTATTATGAAGAATAATAATCATATGTGTTGGGACTTTTCAAGGAATTCATATGTGTTGGATTTCAAAGAATTTTTTTTATGCTTGTTCTTAATGCATTAAAGTGTTATTATGAAGGTAAGACTTAGGAGTTGGGAGAAGTTAATAAATGCTAAGATTTTTTTTTTAAATCAAAAAATCAGGAAATTTAGATTGGGAGATTAGAACTCTCACAAGGCATATATGTGAATTGTGATTTTTAAAATTTTTTTTTTAAATGTCTTAATTTTTTTTCCTTTTTTATATTATATTAAAGTTTAATATTTTGATAATAATCATATATGTTGGACTTTTCAAGGAATTAAATGTTTTTTTATTATATTATATTAAAGTTTAATATTTTGATAATAATCATATGTGTTGGACTTTTCAAGAATTTTTTTTTTATGCTTATTCTTAATGCATTAAAGTATTATTATGAAGAATAATAATCATATGTGTTGGGACTTTTCAAGGAATTCATATGTGTTGGATTTCAAAGAATTTTTTTTATGCTTGTTCTTAATGCATTAAAGTGTTATTATGAAGGTAAGACTTAGGAGTTGGGAGAAGTTAATAAATGCTAAGATTTTTTTTTTAAATCAAAAAATCAGGAAATTTAGATTGGGAGATTAGAACTCTCACAAGGCATATATGTGAATTGTGATTTAAATTTTTTTTTTTTAAATGTCTTAATTTTTTTTCCTTTTTTATATTATATTAAAGTTTAATATTTTGATAATAATCATATATGTTGGACTTTTCAAGGAATTAAATGTTTTTTTTATTATATTATATTGAAGTTTAATATTTTGATAATAATCATATGTGTTGGACTTTTCAAGAATTTTTTTTTATACTTGTTCTTAATGCGTTAAAATGTTATTATGAGGGATAATAATCATATGTGTTGAGACCTTTCAAAGAATTCATGTGTGTTGAATTTCAAAGAATTTTTTTATACTTGTTCTTAATGCATTAAAGTATTATTATGCGGGTAAGACTTAGGAGTTGGGAGAAGTTAATAAATGCTAAAAAAAAAAAATTTAAATCAAAAAATCAGAAAATTTAGATTGGGAGATTGGAGCTCTCACAAGGCTTGGGGTTAAAAACCCCCTTTTGCTTAATATATAGTATATAGAAATAGATAGATAGATATATCTTTTTATTTTTATTTTTATTTTTGTGTGGTTTCTATTCGGGTATTTTTTTTTCAATTTATTTAAGATGGAGTTGTGGGTATCTTTTTTTTTTAATTTAATTTATCTGTGGTTTCCATTTGTTTTTAATTATTATTATTTAGGTAAATTATGATGTGAGTTAGATATGTGATAGACATGTGAGTTTTATTTATTTAAAATTTATTTAGATAAACTTTAAAGATTTTTTTTTTAGTTTTTTAGTTTTTTTGTTATGTTATAATATAATATATAAAATATAGGTAGATATCTACAACTTTAATAAAAAATATTATCTGATTTTTTGGGAATGAGAAAAGGAATGCAAGTTTTAATATTTTTTTTTGAAAATTTGTGAGAGAGATTAAGAGGGAGAGATTATGAAATATTTTTGTGATTAAATAAATAAATCAGTCAATAGTTTTTTTAATCTATTTTGTAAATTAAAAGTCAATAATTTTGGAAAATTGTATTTTTTTTTTCAATTTATTTAAGATGGAGTTGTGGGTATCTTTTTTTTTTTTTTAATTTAATTTATCTGTGGTTTCCATTTGTTTTTCATTATTATTATTTAGGTAAATTATGATGTGAATTAGATATGTGATAGACATGTGAGTTTTATTTATTTAAAGTTTATTTAGATAAACTTTAAAGATTTTTTTTTTTAGTTTTTTAGTTTTTTTTTTTGTTATGTTATAATATAATATATAAAATATAGGTAGATATCTACAACTTTAATAGAAAATATTATCTGATTTTTTGGAGGAGAGAAAATGAATGCAATTTTTAATATTTTTTTTTGAAAATTTGTGAGAGAGATTAGGAGGGAGATATTATGAAATATTTTTGTGATTAAATAAATAAATCAGTCAATAGTTTTTTTAATCTATTTTGTAAATTAAAAATCAATAATTTTGAAAAATTGATTAATTTGTCCCATTAAGAGATTTAAAATTTTGATAGATATACATAATAAAAAATACATAATTATATTATTAACTCATAATTTAAATTTAGATGTTATATCTTTTTGAGATCTATAGCTTAATTCTTATCTTTTTTTTTTTTTTTTTTTTGTGTGTGTAACCATAGTGTATGGGAGAAATTGAAAAGATTGTTGCAATAATTATGAGAGAAGTCAAAAGGGATTGTGGGTTGGGAGAAGTCAATAAATGCTGAGATTTTTTTTTTTAATCAAAAATTTAGAAAATTAGGATTAGGAGATTGGAGCTCCCACAAGCCTTGGAGTTAAAAACCCCCTTTTGCTTAATATATAGTATAGACTAGCCTATCACTCGTGCTATGCACGGGATAATTATAAATATTTATATTTATTTTAGATTTTTTTTAATATATAAATTATGTTTTTTAAGATTTTTTTCTTATCACTAATTATAGTATATGGGGGAAGTTGAAAAGGGTACTGCAGTAACTATACACGAATTGTATCTATAATTATTTGTATAAGGGGATTTTAAATGCTGATCAGGAGATTTTGACCAAATCAATAATTGCAGACATGTGGAAAGATATGTGGATTGAAAAAAAGTTGATAAATGCTAATCAGGGGATTTTGACCAAATCAATAAATGCTGAGTTTTTTTTTTTTTTTTTTAAATGAAAATTTTAAAAATTCAAATTGGGATATTGAAACTTCCATAGGCCTTGGGGGTTAAAAACTCCCTTTTGCTTAATATATAGTATAGATATAGATATAGATAGATAGATAGATATATCTTTTTATTTTTATTTTTATTTTTGTGTGGTTTCTATTCGGGTATATTTTTTTTTTCCAATTTATTTAAGATGGAGTTGTGGGTATCTTTTTTTTTTTAAATTTAATTTATCTGTGGTTTCCATTTGTTTTTAATTATTATTATTTAGGTAAGTTATGATGTGAGTTAGATATGTGATAGACATGTGAGTTTTATTGATTTAAAGTTTATTTAGATAAATTTTAAAGATTTTTTTTTAGTTTTTTAGTTTTTTTTGTTATGTTATAATATAATATATAAAATATAGGTAGATATCTACAACTTTAATAGAAAATATTATCTGATTTTTTGGGAAAGAGAAAATGAATGCAAGTTTTAATATTTTTTTTTGAAAATTTGTGAGAGAAATTAGGAGGGAGAGATTATGAAATATTTTTGTTATTAAATAAATAAATCAGTCAATAGTTTTTTTAATCTATTTTGTAAATTAAAAATCAATAATTTTGAAAATTTGATTAATTTGTCCCATTAAGTAATTTAAAATTTTGATAGATATACATAAAAAAAAATACATAATTATATTATTAAATCACAATTCAAATTTAGATGTTATATCTTTTTGAGATCTATAGCTAAATTCTTATCTTTTTTTTTTAATTTTTGTCCGTAACCATAGTGTATGGGAGAAATTGAAAAGAGTAATGCTAGAGACCCCAAATATTCTACCAAAAGTTTTACCAAATGTCTCACATGGGTGTGGGACCCACACAATGTGGGTCCCATGTGAGTCCCACACCCATATGAGACATTTGATAAAACTTTTGGTAGAATTTTTGGGGTCTCTAGCATTTTTGAATTGAAAAGGATGTTGCAATAATTATGAGAGAAGTCAAAAATGATTGTGGGTTGGGAAAAGTCAATAAATGCTGAGGTTGGGTTAGGAGAAGTCAATAAATGCTGAGATTTTTTTTTTTAAAAATCAAAAAATTAGAAAATTAGGATTAGGAGATTGGAGCTCCTACCTGATTTTTTGAGGAAGAGAAAATGAATGCAAGTTTTAATATTTTTTTTTTGAAAATTTGTGAGAGAGATTAGGAGATAGAGATTATGAAATATTTTTGTTATTAAATAAATAAATCAGTCAATAGTTTTTTTTAATCTATTTTGTAAATTAAAAATTAATAATTTTAGAAATTTGATTAATTTGTCCCATTAAGTGATTTAAAATTTTGATAGATATACATTAAAAAAATACATAATTATATTATTAAATCATAATTCAAATTTAGATGCTATATCTTTTTGAGATCTATAGCTAAATTCTTATATTTTTTATTTTTTATTTTTGTGTGTAACCATAGTTTATGGGAGAAATTGAAAAGGATGTTGAAATAATTATAAGAGAAGTCAAAAGGAATTGTAGGTTGGAAAAAGTCAATAAATGCTGAGGTTGGGTTGGGAGAAATCAATAAATGTTGAGTTTTTTTTTTTTTTTTTAAATCAAAAAATTAGAAAATTAAGATTAGGAGATTGGAGCTCCCACAGGCCTTGGGGTTAAAAACCCCATTTTGCTTAATATATAGCATAGATACTAGCATATCACACGTGCTATACACGGATTGTATTTACAATTATCTATATATGTGAATTGTGATTTTTAAATGTCTTTTTTTTTTTTTAAATGCCTTCTTTTTTTTCTTTTTTATATTATATTAAAGTTTAATATTTTAATAATAATCTACAATTCGATGAGAGAAATTAGAATGTGGAGATTATGAAATATTTTTTTTATCTTTCTATTTGAAATCTATAAATTAAGGGATGATTGTTATTTCCAAAATAATTAAATAGGTATAGGAGAAGTTGAAAAAGGAAAATAATTATTATTTTCAAAATAATTAAATAAGTATGGGAGAAGTTGACAGGTTGTCTATGGAAAGTCAAAAAGGCTTGGGAGAAATCAATAAATGCTGAGTTTTTATTTTTTTTAAAATCAAAATATTAGGAAATTAATATTGAGACATTGGAGCTCCCACAAGGCTTGTGAGTTAAAAACCTCATTTTCTTTATATAATACTAGCATATCACCGGTGCTATGCACGGATTGTGTTTACAATTATCTATATATGTGAATTGTGATTTTTAAATGTTTTCTTCTTTTTTTTTAAATGTCTTCCTTTTTTCATTTTTTATATTATATTAAAGTTTAATATTTTGACAATAATCATATGTGTTGAAATTTTCAAGAAATTTTTTTTATGGTTGTTCTTAATGCATTAAAGTGTTATTATGAGGGATAATAATCATATATGTTAGATTTCAAAGAATTTTTTTTATACTTATTCTTAATGCATTAAAGTGTTATTATGAGGGTAAGACTTGAGAGTTGGGAGAAGTTAATATATGCTAAGATTTTTTTTAAAAAAAATCAAGAAATTTAGATTGAGAGATTGGAGCTGTGAATTGTGATTTTTAATTTTTTTTTTAAATGTCTTCTTTTTTCATTTTTTATATTATATTAAAGTTTAATATTTTGATAATAATCATATGTGTTGGACTTTTCAAGGAATTAAATGTCTTTTTTTATTATTATATTATATTAAAGTTTAATATTTTGATAAAAATCATATGTGTTGGATTTTTTAAGAAATTTTTTTTATGCTTGTTCTTAATGCATTAAAGTGTTATTATGAGGGATAATAATCATATGTGTTGGGACTTTTCAAGGAATTCATATCTGTTGGATTTCAAAGAATTTTTTTTATACTTGTTCTTAATGCATTAAAGTATTATTATGAGGGTAAGACTTGAGAGTTGAGAGAAGTTAATAAATGCTAAGATTTTTTTTTTAAAATAAAAAAATCAAGAAATTTAGATTGAGGGATTGGAGCTTCCACAAGGCTTGGGGTTAAAAACTCCCTTTTGCTTAATATATAGTATAGATACTAGCATATCACCCGTGCTATGCACGGATTGTATTTACAATTATTTATATATATGAATTGTGATTTTTAAATGTCTTTTTTTTTTTTAAATGCCTTCTTTTTTTCCTTTTTTATATTATATTATATTTTAATATTTTAATAATAATCATATGTGTTAGACTTTTTAAGGACTTAAATGTCTTTTTTTTTATTATTATATTATATTAAAGTCTAATATTTTGATAATAATCATATGTGTTGGACTTTTCAAGAAATTTTTTTTATACTTGTTCTCAATGCATTAAAGTATTATTATGAGGGATAATAATCATATGTGTTGAGACTTTTCAAGGAATTCATATGTGTTGGATTTCAAAGAATTTTTTTTATACTTTTTCTTAATGCATCAAAGTGTTATTATGAGGATAAGAGTTGAGAGTTGGGAGAAGTTAATAAATGCTAAGGCTTTTTTTTTTAAATCAAAAAATTAGAAAATTTAAATTGGGAGATTGGAGTTCCCACAAGGCTTGGGGTTAAAAATCTCTTTTACTTAATATATAGTATAGAAGTATAGATAATAATAATAATAATAATAATAATAATAATAATAATAATATAGATAGATAGATGTGAATTGTGATTTTTAAATGTCTTTTTTTTATATATTATATTAAAATTTAATATTTTGATAATAATCACATGTGTTAAACTTTTCAAGGAATTCATATGTGTTAGATTTTTTGAGGAAATTTTTTTATGTTTGTTCTTAATGTATTACAGTATTATTATGAGGTTAAGGCTTTGGGGTTGGGAGAAATTAATAAATGTTAAGATTTTTTTTTTTAAATCAAAAAATCAAGAAATTTAGATTGAAATATTTGAACTCCCACAAGACTTTGGGGTTAAAAATCCCTTTTTTCCTTAATATATATACTACCATATCACTCGTGCTATGCACGGATTGTGTTTAAAATTATCTATATATGTGAATTGTGATTTTTAAATGTTTTATTTTTATTTTTAAATGTCTTCTTTTTTTCTTTTTTTCTTTTTTTATATTATATTAAAGTTTAATATTTTGATAATAATCATATGTGTTAGACTTTTTAAGGAATTAATTGTCTTTTTTTTTATTATATTATATTAAAGTTTAATATTTTGATAATAATCATATGTGTTAGACTTTTCAAGAATTTTTTTTATGGTTGTTCTTAATGCATTAAAGTGTTATTATGAGGGATAATAATCATATGTGTTGGAACTTTTCAAAGAATTTTTTTATACTTGTTCTTAATGCATTAAAGCGTTATTATGAGGGTAAGATTTGGGAGTTAGGAGAAGTTAATAAATGTTAAGATTTTTTTTTTAAATCAAAAAATTAGGAAATTTAGATTGGGAGATTGGAGCTGTGAATTGTGATTTTTAAATGTTTTTTTTTTAAATGTCCTTTTTTTTTCCTTTTTAGATTATATTAAAGTTTAATATTTTGATAATAATCATATGTGTTGGACTTTTCAAGGAATTAAATGTCTTTTTTTTTATTATATTATATTAAAGTTTAATATTTTGATAATAATTATATGTGTTGGACTTTTCAAGAATTTTTTTTTATGCTTGTTCTTAATGCATTAAAGTGTTATTATGAGGGATAATAATCATATGTGTTGGGAGGAATTCATATGTGTTGGATTTTAAAGAATTTTTTTTATGCTTGTTCTTAATGCATTAGAGTGCTATTATAAGGGTAAGACTTAGGAGTTGAGAGAAGTTAATAAATGTTAAGATTTTTTTTTAAATCAAAAAATCAGGAAATTTAAATTGGGAGATTGGAGCTCCCGCAAGACTTGGGATTAAAAACCCCCTTTTGCTTAATATATAGTATAGATATGAATCGTGATTTTTAAATTTTTTTTTTTAAATGTCTTTTTTTTTTCCTTTTTTATATTATAGTAAAGTTTAATATTTTGATAATAATCATATGTGTTGGACTTTTCAAGGAATTAAATGTCTTTTTTATTGTTATTATATTATATTAAAGTTTAATATTTTGATAATAATCATATGTGTTGGACTTTTCAAGAAAATTTTTTTATGCTTGTTCTTAATGCATTAAAGTGTTATTATGAGAGATAATAATCATATGTGTTGGGACTTTTCAAGGAATTCATGTGTTGGATTTCAAAGAATTTTTTTTATACTTGTTTTTAATGCATTAAAGTGTTATTATGAGGGTAAAACTTGGGAGTTGGGAAAAGTTAATAAATGCTAAATTTTTTTTTTTTAAAATCAAAAAATTAGGAAATTTAGATTGGGAGATTAGAGCTCCCACAAGGCTTGGGGTTAAAAACCCCATTTTGCTTAATATATAGTATAGATTAGCCTATCACCCGTGTTATGCACGAGATAATTATAGATATTTATATTTGTTTTATATTTTTTTTAATATATAAATCATGTTTTTTAAGATTTTTTATAAAAATAATTTAATAATCTTATCACTAACCATAGTGTATGGGAGAAGTTGAAAAGGGTATTACAATAACTATATACGGATTGTATCTATAATTATTTGTATGAGAGAATTTTAAATACTGATCAGGAGATTTTGACCAAATCAATAAATGCAGTCATGTGGAAAAACATGTGGATTGAAAAAAGTTAATAAATGCCGATCAAGGGAATTTGACTAAATCAATAAATGCTGAATTTTTTTTTTCTAAAATAAAAAAAAAATTAGAAAATTCAGATTGGGATATTGAAACTCCCACAGGCCTTGAGAGTTAAAAAATCCCTTTTGCTTAATATATAGTATAGAAGTATAGATAGATTATTTAGAGCCATTGAACAAACTATGATCACATTTTTCTTTTTGTGAGTTAACTTCAATCATATTAAAAAATCAAATTATAAACAAAAGGAGATAACTTCAATCATACAAATCACAATTTTTTTAATGCTATCTAACTACAATGACATTTTTCTCATAATAAAAAAAATAATTGAAAAAAATAACCATTAAAATAGTAAATAAAAAAGATTATTTAGAATCATTGAACAAACTACAATAACATTTTTCTTTTTGTGAGTGTTTATATTTATCTAATTTCAATCATATTAAAAAATAAAATTATAAACAAAAGGAAATAATTTCAATCATACAAATCACAATTTTTTTAATACTATCTAATCATCATCAATAATTAAAAAAATCAATCACAAATTAAGTCAATTGATAATTAAAAAACACAATAATTTATTTTTCAAAAAACATAGTGAGTGAAAAAGATCAATTACAATTTTTTTTTGGGGTCAAAATACAATCTAATTATCATCAATAATTGGTATATTATGTGACCCTAATGAGTACAATCCATTTTGTTTTCAAAAAACACAGTGAGTTAAAAATCAAATCACAAATTAAGTGAATAGATAGTTAAAAAAACACAATATTTTTTTTTCAAAAAACACAGTGAGTTAAAAAAATCAATTACAATTTTTTTTTTCAAAATACAATCTAATCATTATTAATAATTGGTACTTGAAAAATCAAATCAGAAAAAAATCAAATCAAATCACAAATATTTTTATGCTATCTAACTACAATCACATTTTTTTCATAAATAATTGTAAAGAAAAACTATTAAAACAGCAAATAAAAGATTAAATTACATTATAAAAAAGAACCATTGAACAAACTACAATCACATCACATTTTTTCCATAATAAAAAAAATAAATAAATGAAAAAAAGAACCATTGACTAACTACAATCACATTAAAAAAAAAAAAAAAATCATTGAACTAACTACAATCACATTTTTTTTGTGAGTGTTTATGTTTATCTAACTTCAATCATATTAAAAATAAAATTAAAATAGTAAATAAAAAGATTAAATAACATTAAAAAAAAACATTGAACTAACTACAACAATCATATTAAAAAAAAGAATCATTAAACAAACTACAATCACATCACATTACAATCACATTTTTTTCTTTGTGAGTGTTTATATTTATTTAACTTCAATCATATTAAAAATAAATTTAAAACAGTAAATAAAAAGATTAAATAACATTAAAAAAAAACCATTAAATTAACTACAACAATCATATTAAAAAAAAGAACCATTGAACAAACTATAATCACATCACATTTTTCCCATAATAAAATAAATAAATGAAAAAAAAAAACTATTAAACTAACTACAATCACATTAAAAAAAAGAATCATTCAACTAATTATAATCACATTTTTCTCTTTGTGAGGGTTTATATTTATCTAACTTCAATCATATTAAAAAATCAAATTATAATTTTTTATTCGCTAGACAAATCACAAATATTTTTAGGGGCACTTACGTATAGGTCATATTCACTAGACTTATTTACTTATAGGTCATAACTAATAAATTTAACACTATAAAAATAAGAGATTGATAAATTTATCACTATAAATTTATTCATAAAAATAAAGAGACTGATAAATTTATCACTATAAATTTTTTCATAAAAAAAAAAGACTGATAAATTTATCTTTATCACTTAATAAATTTATCAAATAGGACTTAATGGGTAATAAGTCTCCAAAGTAGGACCTATTGGGTAATAAGTTTCCAAAGTAGGACCTATTGGTAGTTTACCCATATTTTTATGCGCTATCTAACTAAAATATTAAAACAGTAAACAAAAGGAAAAGTCAAGAAGGAGAAAACAAAAAGAAGACTTACTGTTTGCATACGTGGTCACTGAAGTTGAAAGTGTAAAAATGATAAGTCAAGAAGGAGAAAACAAAAAGGAGACTCACTATTTGCAATAAGTATGTGAAAAGTTAAAAAGAGTGTATGTATTGGAGAAGTTAAAAAGACTTGGAAGACTTTAATAAGTGCTAAATTTTTTTTTCAAAAAAATCAAAAAAATTAAGAAATTAAGGTTCAAATATTTGAACTCCCACAAAACTTATGGGTTAGAGATAGATATAAATAAATAGATAGATATAGATATAGATATTTATATTTGTTTTAATTTTTTTTAATATACAAATTATTTGTTTTGGAAAAGGTACTGCAATAATTATGAGAGAAGTCAAAAAGTCTTGTGGGTTGAGAGATGTTAATAAATGCTGAGGTTAATTTTTTTTTTAAAAAAACAAAAAATTAGAAAATTAAGATTGACATATTCGAACTCCCACAGGCCTTGGGGGTTAGAAACCTCCTTTTGCTTAATATATAGTATAGATAGATAGATATAGATATAGATATAGATAGATAGATAGATTGGGCTGTGTTGGTTTGGTTATTTATTTTCTATTTTTTTTGAAATAGTGGACATCCCGCACCAACTCAGCATTGGTTGGACTGGTTGGGTGATAAAATTGACTGATCAGTTAGTCTGTTGATTAAAATTTGTTAATTTCATATAATTTTATACGAGTCCTTGCTAATTGAAATAAAAATATAATAGGGACTCGTACAAAATTATATAGAATTAATAAATTTTAACTAGCAGCTTAATTGATCATTCAATTTTATCATCGAACTAATCCAACCCAACTCACTCACTTTATCAAATCACACAGGCTAGAGTTGGTACAATGTGTCTAGTTTTTTGGCACATTCCTACACATAACTACCCTTTCCAAAAAAAAAAAAAAAAACTCAAGGCATTCGAGTCTCAACCATTCTAGGCCCCAAACATTTACCAAATTACATTAATCGCACTCACCTGAGGTTAAACAAAAGAAAATTTGATGGATGTGTTAAGCATTATGTCTAACGATTAATCTTATTTGGTAAGAAAAACACGTGTTGAAAAATCGTTGAAAATCCATCAACACCAAAAATGTCGGTGATGATAGTGGCTAGTAGCAACAGTTGGTGGCATGAATTGAACAAATAGGTACATAGATAGGTGACACGTATGCAGATAGTATGGCATTTGAACATATAGTTGAATATGTGAACAAATAGTTGCACAAATAGGTGACATATCTATACATTTGAATAGACAGTTGGATAGATAGGTAACACTTGTACAAATAAGTACATTTGAATAGAGATTTGGACAATTAAGCTTTTGAGCAGATAGTATGTCTGTTCGGACAAATAATATCTTTTTGGCCCCAAAAAAATTAAGCTTGGCCTATCGGTCCAACAAATTTAGCACTAACGATTAAGGTTTACCTTGCCTCGAGAGCTAGAGAATTATTTGTGTTCTAAGGATACCAATACTAGACTAATAGAATCACCATTCTGCCTCAGTTGTATGCAAACCCCCTTTCACTCAACCCTCTAAAGTGGTTCTGAACGCTACACAACATCATCTTCAACCAACTTTATAGATCCAACTCTCAATGGTGAATCGATCATTCGATATCCTTTTACTTATGAGAAGATGGAATGGAAGAAAAGTCATCTCTGGTTTGAGTACCCGTAAAAACAAAACTATTTCTAAACATAATTTTCTTCAAGTTCTCAATATATATATATATATATTTATAAAAATTATATAATAATGGGCTTTGAACATTTCACCGTCGTCCATCTTCAAAGATGTAAAAATCAAAATCAAAGTAAGAAAATGAAAAGTAATACTAAATGGTCTATAAAACTCGTCTAGTTAAATTTTTAGAACTTCCTTTTATAATTTTTAAGAAAAAAATTAAAAAACTAGTTCGATAAAGAAAATAAAAATTCACATATTAAAACTAATTCGATAAAAATAAAAATCATATGAAAAATAAAAACTAGTTCAATAAAGAAATAAGAAAAAAATCACATGAAAAATAATGATTATTTTTCCATATTAAAAAAATAAATACAAAACAAATTTTTGTAGTCTATTTTAGTATTATCTAATTATTTATGACTTATTTCATTTTTATTGTTTTTCTTAATGAAATTAATTTGAAAATTTTAATCTATTGTCTTTATTTTTTGAGTAATATTATAGACCCACTCTTATCAATCTAAAAATTATCCAAAATTATTATCTTGTGGTTCAGATTTATTCTACACATAGATCTCACACTACACAAATTTAATCTTTGCCACATAACCACCCATCTAGAAAATTTTGGATAAGTAAGTCTAGGTTTACATACTTTTTCGTTTCTTTTTAATAATATCTTTTAGTTATGAGTAAAATATTATATCACGAATTTAATAAATGACTCAATACAAATTTACAGAATTTATTGTTAAAACTATGATGTGAAAAAGAAAAAAAAAACTGTGAATACAATTGAAATTTTTATAAATATAGTAAAATCCTAAATAACTGTGAATACAATTGAAATTTTTATAAATATAGTAAAATCCTAAATAATTCATAAATGTTGAATTTGTCAACAAAGCATTGCAATGGAATTGGAGGTATTTTCGTCATTTCGGACAGTTGGGTGAGGAGGTGGGGGATAGACAGGTGTACCTGAATGGATATACGTGGGGGCCAGGTTTGCTAGAAACGGTGCCGTGGTTGGTGCGTGAGACACGTGTGGAGGCAGCATGACGCGTGCGTTTAACACTTTTATTCCCTTAATGACCTAAAGAGTCCCATTTTTTGGTGCACCAGGTCAACAGTGACCCTGTTTGGTAGGGTTTATTTTTAATTTATTTTAATTTTTAATTTAATTTAAGCTATGTTGATATGTTTGGTTCAGCTTAATAATACAACTTATAATTTTTTATAAGTCAAAAATTAACTTATTCTTTGAGTGGGGGAGGAGAAGCTTAATTTATAAGTCAAAAATTAGCTTATGTTCACACCTATAAGCTATAAGCTGTTAGGCTATAAGTTATAATTACTTTCTCACAGCTCTACCAAACGGGGCCAGTATGAGCTTGAATTTTTATTTGTGTGTGAATTTGTCACTTATTGTTATATCATTATTAGCCTATCATTCGTATTAGGTATGGAATTAGATTTTAAAAAAATTATTTTTAATTATGTTAAATATATTTTTAAATTATTAGCATAAAATATAAGTAATATCTCTATTGATATCTATTTATTTTTTAACAAAAAAATAAAAACACATAAATAATTTTGTACATAATATGAGTGATATGATAATTAATATTTATATTGTGAAAGAGAAGATAAATAATCTATTACTTGACTGAATAAGTTTTTAAAAACGATAATTTAATTGTAGACAAACAAAACTAACCAAAAGCATAAATCACACTCATATCACAATATAAATAATTTATATCTATTTTTGTAACTTTATAACATAAATTTAGTGTATTGGCAACTATTGACATACTTAGTGAAATTCATGATATATCAGTATTATCAAATATTTTATAATATCAAAAATGTAACTTAAAATACAGAAAGGGAAAAAAATCACACTCAATTTTTTTTATTTGCTTCCTTAAATAGAAATACCATTAGTAAACATTATCTTAATAACCATCTTCTCCAAGAAACACTACAAAATAAATTTGATAGACAAATAAATGAAAGAAAAGCAATCAACAAAGTCAATTGATTAAAGAATTTTTTTATTTGGCTCCTTAAATAGGAATACCATCAGTAAATATTTCCTTAATAAAATAGGAATACCATTAGTAAACATTGCCTTAATAATAATCTTTTCTAAGAAACATTACTGAAATAAATTTGTTTGACAAAATATAATCTAATCATCATCAATAATGGATATTTTATATGAATTTAATGAATATAATTATTATTTTTTATTTCAAAAAACACAAAGATTGTCACAACCCAATTTTTTTTTTTTCTCATCATGTGATCGAAATGGAATGTAAAAAAATACAATTAGTTGAAAAATAAAATCACCGTGTGATCAAAATAGAATATGAAAAAATACAATCACATTTTGGTTTGAATTTTCTGGATTAAGTTTTTTGAGAACTGAGTTTTTTGTTTTTCGTGATTTTTTGTTTTTAGTGAATATTTTTAAAATTTTAAGTATTTTTTTACTTTTTTAGATGCACCTTACTTAGATGTATTTAAAAAGTAAAAAAATTATGAAAAAATATTTTAAAAAATTAACAAATACATAAAAATATGAAAAATATACTAAATTTTCATATTTGTTTTGTATTTTTGGTATTTATTGAATTTTTAAAAGATTTTTCACAGAAATTATACTTTTTATGTGTATTTATGTTAAGTGTGTCTAAAAATTTAAAAAATTGCTTAAAATATTAAAAAAATTCAGTAAAAATAAAAAAATACGAAAAACAAAAAAGTAGAATTTTCTGAAAATTGTTTTCAAAAAAACGAAACCAAACAAGCTGATTGTTTTTTTTTTTCAAAAAACACAGTGGGTTAAAAATCTAATCACAAATTAAGTCAATTGATAGTTAAAAAAACACAATCACTTTTTTTTTCAATTACAAAAAAAAATTTTTTTTTTTTTTGCTAGACAAAATATAATCTAATCATCATCAATAGTGGGTACTTTATGTGAACCTAACGAATACAATCTATATATATATTTTTTTTTCAAAAAGCATGGATATTGTCACAACCCAAACAATTTTTTTTTCTTTTCATGTGATCAAAGTAGAGTGTAAAAAACGCAATCAATTAAAAAATAAAATCACCGTGTGTGATCAAAATGGAATATAAATAATAATAATAATAATAATAATAATAATAAGCAATGGAGTCAATTGATAGTAAAAAAACAAGATCATTTTTTTTTTTTCAAAAAACACAGTGAGTTAAAAATCTAATCACAAATTAAGTTAATTGATAGTTAAAAAAGACAATCATTTTTTTTTTCAAAACAGACAGTGAGTTAAAAAACCCAATTACAAAATTTTTTCTCAATATGTGAATAAAATGGAGTGTAAAAAATCAGTTAAAAAATAATATCACCATGTGATCAAAACGGAGTGTAAAAAAATACAATCACATTTTTGCTCATAATAAAAAAATAATTAAAAAGAAAAGAAATCATTAAAAGAATAAATGAAAAGATTGTTTACAAGTTGTTCAAGTTCAATTGAAGATTGCGGCTATAGATGTGAATAAAAAATGTGGGGACATATTTTTTGAGTTTCAACACGTGGCCAAGGTGACGTTGAAGTGTCAGCCGAGGTGCCACGTGTCCCGTTCATGACGCCGAGGTGATCTTGGCTAGGCTGAGGTTATCTCCGAAGCTATCGGAATCTGGGATAAGCAGATAAGGGACAAGAGTCCTAAAATGAGAGAGGACTTCAGTTTAAGTAAAGATAAAACTCTTAGAGAGTTTATCCTAATCCTACTGGGAGTCCAAGATTAGCAGTAATCCTAAATCCAATGGAGCTAGGCTTCTATTGGGATTAAGTTTGTGTCGGCTATAAAAGAAAGGCACCCCCATGGGTCTAAGGTACGCTTTTTATATTCTGAATAGTGAGTTAAGCACTTTTACTATCTTTGAGAGATAACTGACTTGATCGTCGGAGTGCCCCCGGGTGGACGAACCACCGTCGAAATCTCATCTTTCTGTTACAGGTCATTCAGGTGCCATCTATTCTACCAGTGCTCTCCAGTTGAATATTAGTTTGGCAGTGTGGTCGAAAATCGACACACATAATTTGGCACCGTCTGTAGGAAAGAAAGGAGAATAGATGGCCAACGACGGACAGAAGGAGAAGGTTGGGGACAACGCTCCTACGGGGAGTGGGAAACCTATTAACCTTGACGTCGAATGAGACAACTGTAACGAAGAGACTCGTGATAAGAATCACGGAGGAAAGGACGTTGGCCAGAGGGCGATGTACCAAAGAAATCAGACCGAAGCGAGTACCATAATGAGGATAACCTCCAGGTATGGAAAGATAGATGTTTACGGAGGGACGAAGAGATGAAGGAGATGGCAAACAAATTGACGGACCTATAAACGGTAGTCAATTTCATAATGCAAAACAATGTCATGCAGCTACCGTTCCCGTTGCAAGACACGCTGATTCCAGTGGCCAAGAACAATGCTCAGAAGGGAGGGCAGAAAACAATCCCTGTAGCCCCCCAGCACACCAGAACCAGGGAGCACTCTCACCGGCCTTCAAGGGAGGTCAGGCGAGGAGACTCGGCGAAGGCAGATTCGAGGAGAACGCATCGTACCAAAGAGGCTGACCCCAAGGAACATCAGAATATTCAGGGGAAGGAACTCTGTTTCGACGCAACTAACGGAGAGAGGTCCAAGAGGACTCACAATGACACCGGAAGCAGCGCGCCGAAAAGACTGAAATCTGGAGACAACCGAGCTCCTAGACGGACCAAGGCGGATCTGAGGGATTACCTCTAGAGGAAGCAACAGAATGCCGAGGTAACCTCCTTTGTCAAGCTGAGAACACCGTTCTCGGTAGAGTTTGACAAATTTGAGGCCCCGAAAAGGTTCAGTATGCCGAGGTTCCAGATATATGACGGTAAGTCGGACCCCAACTTTCACGTCGGTTTGTACTTGAACTCGATGGCATTGTACACTGGGAACGAACCGTTGCTTTGCAAGGTGTTCCCCTCATCCTTCGGGGAAATTGCATCAGACTGGTTTCACAAGTTGCCGAAAGAAACTGTGAAAACTTGGGAAGGCCTGGCCGAGATGTTTGTGGCGAGGTTCGTGATGAACAAACTACAGCCATTAAGGGTGGACGCCCTGATGGCTCTGAAAATTGGCGAGGACGAAAGCCTGAGGGCCTATGCCAAAAGGTACTATGAGGTATTCAATCGGATACCAGAATGCAACCAAGAGGTAGCGGTCGTGTCATTTAAGAACGGCCTAAAAGATTATTGTCTGCTCTGAAAATCATTGGCAAAGATATTGCCAAAAAGTATGGAGGAATTAATGGCCAGAATAGAGAAGTACGCTAGGGCCGAGGAAGACACGCCGGGGACAAAGGCGTCAAAACAAGAGAAGGGAAACGGCTCGCAAAAGCGAGGCTGAGGTAATGGCGGGAATAACAAACAAGAGACAGGGTTGAGAGCTGCACAGGTAGTCACAACCATATTCCGAATCCCAGTTCACAAAGTCTTGGAGAAGATCCGAAATCAGCCATGTTTCAGAGCACTAGCAAGGGTTCCAGGAGAATTTATGGGAAGAAGCCTTGGCAAGCACTGTGCTTACCACAATGAGGCTGGACATCTGACTCAGGGATGCAGAGCCCTGAAGACACATCTGGAAGACCTAGTAAGATAGGGCCATTTAAGGGACCTAGTAGACGAAGCCAGGACAAGGGAAGAGCAAGCTAGATTACCCTATGCACCGACAGCACCACCCCCACCCCCACCAGCACCACAACTGTAGGCAGGCAGACCTCGGGTGATCAATGTGATCCACTTAAAGGTGAATGAGAATGAGATAAGGTGGGAAACCCAGAGAGTAAAACACCTACAACGTGTGTATCAGGTCGAGAAAAAGAGACCTAGGGCAGACGAGAGCCAATGACCAGTGGTGTCATTTACTGAGGAAAACCTGGAGATGGTGCAGCATCCATACAACGATGCCTTGGTAATATCTCTCCAGATTGGAGAGTGCCAAGTAAAACGCATCTTAATTGACCAGGGTAGTTCTTGTGACATCATGTATGTCAGGCATTACAAGGAGCTTGGCCTTCACCAAGATGATATGGAGCAGTCCAATGGCCCAATGGTTGGGTTCAATGGAACGCCGACATGGCCCCTGGAAGCAGCAAGTTTAGAGGTGCAGGCTGGCACCAAGAGGGTGAAGACAGAGTTCACCATAATTAACACCCCCTCCCCTTACAATGCTATTCTGCGAAGACCATGGTTACATGCAATGGGGGCTGTTCCCTCAACATTGCCCCAGCTGCTGCGATTCCCAACAGAGCATGGGATAGAGGAGGTTAGAGGGGATCAATTACAGGCAAAGAATTGCTCCATGGCAGCAATAAAATCCACCTGCAACATACGGGAAGCAAAACCAGCAGAGATTGAGGATGAAGACATGGAAGTCCTGGAGGACGTCGACAAAGAGCCAGCCGAGAAGAGTGAGGAAGCCCTGAAGAAAGTCCTTGTCCAGCAAGGGGACGAAGAATGCTTCTTCCTTCTCGGCTCGGGCTTGGTCGACGAAGAAGAAAAGGAACTGGAGGCGTTCTTGAGAGCAAACATTGAGGTGTTTGCCTGGACGCCTTACAAGATGCCTGGCATTGACCCCGAGGTCACTTGCCACAGACTGAATGTGGACAGATTGGCCAAACCTGTAATTCAACGAGTCAGAAGGCCGATGTTGATGCATGTTGAGGCAGTAAAAGAAGAAGTGGACAGACTTCTGGAGACCAGAGCCATTCGAGAGGTAAGTTACCCGACATGGCTATCAAATACGGTTGTTGTGAAGAAAAAGAATGGGAAGTGGAGAGTCTATATGGACTTCACTAGCCTAAACAAGGCTTGTCCCAAAGACAACTTCCCATTACCTAAGATTGACCAACTGGTGGATGCCACTTTAGGGCATGGAAGGATGAGCTTCCTAGATGCCTACAAAGGGTACCATCAGATAGCAATGTACCCCCCAGATGAGGAAAAGACTGCGTTCATCACCCTAAAAGGGCTATACTGTTACAGGGTAATGCCTTTTGGATTGAAAAATACCGGAGCAACTTACCAGAGATTGGTAACCAAGATGTTCAGACATCTAATTGGCAGAACAGTAGAGGTATACATAGATGACATAGTCGTGAAGACCAAGGAGCCTAAGGATCATCTGGAAGACTTGAAGGCAGTCTTTGACATCCTTAAAACATATCGGCTTCGACTCAATGCATCGAAGTGTGCATTTGGAGTTGGGTCTGGTAAGTTCTTAGAATATTTGGTTACCAGAAGGGGCATTGAGGCTAGCCCAGATCAGATCAAGGCTATCTTAGAATTGAAGAGCCCAATATTGGCGAAACAAGTGCAGATGTTGACTGGAAGGGCTGCAACCCTGAACAGATTCATAAGCAGAAGTTCTGATAAGTGCAAGCCTTTCTTCAGCTTAGTAAAAAAAGCCACAGACTTCTTATAGACCGAAGAATGCGAAGCCTCCTTGGCCGACTTAAAGAAGTATTTGACCACAGCTCTAGTTCTCTCAAATCCAGTACTTGGAGAGGAGCTGTTCTTGTACTTGGCAGTCTTAGAACATGCAGTAAGTGCAGTGGTAATCCGAGAAGAAAAGAGAGAACAAAGGGCTGTTTACTATGTAAGTAAAACCCTGGCAGACGCAGAGACCAGATACTTACCCTTGGAGAAGTTGACAATGGCTTTAGTAATGGCTTCCAAGAAGCTGAATTATTACTTTCAAGCCCACAAAATTGTGGTGTTAACTGAACATCCTTTAAGGTCCCTGTTGCAACAAGGAGATCTGACAGGCAGAATAGCCAGATAGGCAGTGGCCTTGGGCCAATATGACTTGGAATTCAGACCCAGAACAACAATCAGAGGCCAAGTTCTGGCCGACTTCGTAGCCGAGTTCACACCAGGTTCCATCACATATCGGGCTTCGTTGAGCCGAGGTGTGCGATGTCCAGGTGAGCAAGAAAAGACCCAGCGGGGAACAACAGAACAAAGGAACAAAGAGAAACTCAGGCCCTGCAGTATTTAGATCGACGACTCCTTTCGGTTGTTTGTTGATGGGAGTTCAAACCGGCAAGGAGCGGGGGTAGGAGTAGTACTAGTATCGCCAGATGGGCAGGTATTGGAACAATCCATTTGTTTGGGGTTTAAGGCCTCAAACAATAAAGCAGAATACGAAGCACTAATAGCAGGGTTAAAGATGGCAACAGCCATGGAAGCCGGCGAGGTAATAGTCTTCTGTGACTTCTAACTTATAGTCAACTAGGCAACAGGTGAATATGCGGCCCGAGATGAAAGGATGTCGGCCTATGCAAAGGAAGTGAGCAGACTGGTAGCCTTATTTCAAAATTGCCAATTACAGCAGGTAAGCCGAGATGACAACAGCCATGCCGATGCTTTGGCCAACCTGGTTAGTGCAATGAAGCCTGAAGAGGCAAGAACGATAATGGTTGACTACTTGTCAGGTCCAAGCATAGAACCATTGAACACAGAGCATGAAGCAATATGTGTGGAGATGAGACCAAGTTGGATGGATGCAATAATAGTATTCCTTAGAGACGGGAAGCTGCCAGATGACCGAAAAGAAGCGCACAAGATCAGACTGAAGTCGGCAAGATTCAATTTAACCGCAGAAGGACATCTCTACAGAGGGTCTTTTACTGGAGCCCTTCTGAGGTGTGTGCATCCTGCATAGGTTGAGGACTTTCTGTATGAGATACATGAAGGAGTATGTGGAAGCCACGCTGCGAGTAGGTCACTTGCTCGTAGGGCCATTACTCAAGGGTACTGGTGGCCCTACATGCAGAAAGATGCCGAAGCCTACATCAAGAAATGTGAGAAATGTCAAAGGTTTGCACCGTTAATACATCAACTAGCAGCAGACTTGAACCCGGTGTCTAGCCCTTGGCCATTTGCCTAATGGGGGATGGATTTTGTTGGAAAATTGCCTCTAGCAACGGGACAAAGGAAGTACCTGCTGGTAGTAACAGATTACTTCACCAAGTGGGTAGAAGCTGAACCCCTTGCCAAGATTCGGGATGTTGATATGAAGAACTTAATATGGAAGAACATCATCACCAGGTTTGGAATCCCAAGAGCAGTAATAGCTCACAACGGCATACAGTTTGACAGTAAGCTAATCAAGAGCTTCTGTGCCAAGTTCAAAATCAAGAATTATTTTTCCACCCCAAGTTTTCCTCAAAGCAATGGACAAGCAGAAGCATCCAACAAAGTTATCTTGGATGAGATTAAGAAGAGGCTGCAAGCAACAAAGGGAAAGTGGGTAGATGAATTACCCAGTGTACTATGGGCATATCGGACTACGCCGAGAAGATCAACTGGGGAGTCCCCATTTGTCATGGCTTATGGCACAGAAGCAGTCATCCCTCTAGAGGTCGGTATCCCAGGGATCAGAACCCAGGGAGTGGAGAATGGAACTAATGATGTATGTATAGCCCGAGATCTAGATCTGCTAGAAGAAAGAAGGGAGAAAGCAGCAATTCAGCTGGGGGCATACCAGCAGCAACTTGCCAAGGCTTATAATAACAAGGTGAACCCGCGAGAGTTCCAAGTTGGTGACCTCGTCGTACGAAAGGTCATCGGCAACAAGAAGGATCCCAGAAAGGGCAAGCTTGGCCCAAATTGGGAAGGACTCTATAGAATCACCTCGGTATTGGGCAATGGGGCATATCGGCTTAAAGATAGCGAAGGCAAAGAGTTGCCAAGACCTTGGAATACTTGCATTTTGAAGTTTTTTTATCATTAGATTTTCTTGTTCTTTGTTATTAGCCGAAGTAATAATAAAGTTTTAGCTTGATTCTTTACAATTGTAAAGTATGACTAATCAATAACTTTGACGATGTTTCTAACTGAAACATGGCGAATAACTTAGACTTATTAGATGGCAGAGTTCCTACTTGCATATAATAGAGTTGGACTAGGTTGAATTAACCTGGATATGCCATGTCGGCAGAGTCAAACACAGATTGGAATTAAGTACCTATTAGTCAGATTAACAAAGAGGCCAAGGTCGATAACCTCGGCCAGTCTTTGTTTGAACCTGACCTCAGCAACAGAGCCACATACTTAATGAGAACCCAAGTGGAACTTAAGTTCACATTAGGGGGCAGAGGGCTGGAGAACAATGCTTAGGAGCTGAAATTTACAAGCTGAGATTAAGTTTAACACTTGCTGAAATTTGAGAAAAATTTACAAGTTGAAGTTAAACCGAGGTCATGTTTAACACTTGTTGAAATTTGAGAAAAATTTACAAGTTGAAGTTAAACCGAGATCATGTTTAACACTTGTTGAAATTTGAGAAAAATTTACAAGTTGAAGTTGAACCAAGATCATGTTTAACACTTGTTGAAGTGTGAGAAAAATTTACAAGTTGAAGTTAAATCGAGGTCATGTTTAACACTTGTTGAAATTTGAAAAATTTACAAGTTGAAGTTAAACCGAAGTTATGTTTAACACTTGTTGAAATTTGAGAAAAATTTACAAGTTGAAGTTAAACTGAGATTATCTTAAAGGAAGATTGATTTAAACACTTGTCGAAATTTTTTATATAAAAATTTACAAGTTAAGCCAAGGTTGTAATGAAAGAAGTACTTATGTACTTGCCGAGATGAAAACGTTTATTTTCTTTGACCGAGGTGCATCACCCCGAGAAGATTGCACAGATTAAGGTATATCTTGAAGACATCTGAATTATTCTAAGTATAGAATCATACAAGACAGTAAAAGGAAGACAAAGATACTTGCATTCAGATAAGGAAGTTCAAATACAAAAAGGCACTTCGGCCTGACATTAAAAAGTAATTGTTCAGATTGCAAAGATGGCATGTCGACCAAATTAAAGCTTACACTGTTTTAAAAAGAAAGCAAAAAGTACAAGGTACAGAACAAAAGGAGAAAAACATCAAACTAAGACTCTTCGGCGTCTTTGGCTGGTTGGGTCTGGAGTTCAGAAGACAACTGAGAAGACATCTCGGCGGTCCTCTCAGCCGCAAGCTCGGCATTGATTTCTTGAAGAGTTTGGTCGAGGCTCTTGTCGGCAATAGGCGCATCTGATGTTGCCTTCTCAGGGGTAGCGTCTTTGGAGACCTCACCTTCCTCATCCTGAGTCAAGTCCAAGACTTGCTCATTCAGAGTAGAGGACTTGGCCCCGGCAGTGTCCTTCTTCCTAACCAAAGCTTCCTCATCGGACTCAGAATCGTCTTCGGATTGGCTTGGAGCAAGGGGGAATGACAAGGGAAGGTCGTCGGCATTCTTGAGGGGGGAGTCCTCGGGGACGTCCAACTTTTTCAGGGCGGCCATCCAACCAAGGGTGAAACCCTTGTTGCAGGCCTGCTTCACCTGTTTTTTATAGTCCTCTTTGACGTCGGCCGTCCCCTCTGCGTACGCCTTCTCATCGACGACCTTGATCTCAGCCTCTTTTGTGGCCAGGGCATCCTGAAGCTCCTTTTAGGCCTCGGCCATTTTTGCTTCAGCCTCCTTCTTTTCGACCGCAAGGACCTTGGCAATGGCATTGGCAGCATCAGTCTTTTCCTCGGCCTTATCTTTTGCTTTTATGGCTGCCTCGGCCTGGTCTGACAAAGTCTTCATTTTTCCCTCGGCCTTTTTGAGGGTCTTTTGCAAAGCAGAGACCTCCCTGATCTTGTCGGCCAACTCCTTCCTAATCTCAAAAGATTGCATTGAGAAGGAGTGGGTGTGCTGGATCACCTAAAAGAAAATGGACAAAACAAAAGTTAGTAGAAATTCTCTGAGTATAGAAGAATAGAGAAAGAAAAATACCAAGTGTAAGGAACTTACTTGAACAGAATACTGCAGCATCAGAGCGAACTTCTCATACTCGCTCATCTCGGCGTTGCGATCGAGATCTTTAGGAAGGAGCAAGGCTGTGAAAAGGGCAACACCGACGTTAATGTCGATGGCATTGTCGCTAGCTCTGACCGGCCTGTCCTCTAATGTGATTGGTGGAGCCCAGGGGGAGTCGGACTTCATAGAGCCTGAAGCTGTCGCCAACTCGAATCTCGGCCTTTTAGACCAAGTTGATTGGGATGGTTCGGCCTCGGCGGGCCTCTTCTCGGGGACGTAGGCAGTCTTCCCGCTCTCGGCCAATTTCGAAATTGGCAAGGTGTCTTCAGTATCAATCTGAGTCACCGTTGCCTTAGGCTGGGCCTTCTTCATTCTTTTGGGCTTCAGCTTTGGTTGAGGCTGGGGTTGTGCTGGTTGAGCGTTGACGGTGTCAGGGATGTCGACTAGGAGATTTTCTGCGACTGCTTTCTTGGGACCCTTCTTGGCAGGAATTGCAGTTCGGCGTTAGCGACGGCGTTGGGATGAAGGGATCAGCTGTGGAGTCGAGGTAGATGGCTGTTCAGCTAGATCTGAAGTTGACCCCTGGTCTGGCCGAGATGATGAAGTTGCTGGTGGAGTTGTGGCGGAAGGAGGAGACTTGCTTTTCTGCTTCCTTGGGACGTTGGAAAGTACCGACTTGTAGGTCGGGATGAAGTTGAGCAGTAGATAAGCTCTCCGCTTGTGGACTGGCAAGTCCATCAACTTCTTAAGATCCTTGCTGGGGAAGAAGGACTTGCGGAAGTCTTTTGGTGGTTGTGGAAGAGCTGCAAGAAAAACAAACGTTAGAACATATGGAAAGAACAAAGTATTAAAAGACTTGGAAAAAATGCAACACTTGGCTCTTACCATTACCCTCTACGAAAACTGTTCGGCTAAGAGGGTAGAGGTGAAGGTCGTCATCTGGAGCAAACTCCCAGTTGCCCGAGACAATGAAGTAATCGTCCCTGGCTCCCTTGTTGGAGTCTGGGAGGTCGGCAACAAGTTTGTATTCAGTGGACCTCAGTTTAAGGTAGTAGACATAGCCTTTTTCTAACTTGAGGCCACACATAGTATAGCAGTATTGAATGTCGGCTAAGGTTACCCTAGCTTTTTCTCGGCGTGCTAAGGCAATTATACCGTTGATAACTCGATAAGAGTTAATGGTAAGCTGCATCCGGTTTAATTTGTAATAATGTAGGGCTTCTCGGAAAAGGATGTCTAGTGGAAGCCTAAGTCCACACTCAATGAAGGCGACGACCGGGAAGGGCATAGAGTCGACTGTGGGCATAATGGAGTCATCCTCCCCAGTCAACCTGAGGTGAACGTCGGCTGGGATGGAAAACTCCTGCCTAAAGTATTCTAGCCTGGTTGGAGTGTCTACCCTATGCCTCCACATACCCATGATGTCGGCTTAGGGAAGGGTGTAGGATTTTAGAAGGAAGTGTTTTGTGAAGGTTTTGAAGGACCTCGGCTAAAACCTAAATGTGAGCTGGGGTAAGAATTTGTGGGGATTTAAGGGGAATTCGTTTCAGTTTTTTCTAAAATTTGTGGGTTTTACAAGCAAATCCCAAATCTAGATCTATGGAAACGAAGATTGAAGGCACGAATCTGGAAAAGACACAGAAAACAAAAACAAAGGCAATGATTCAGAATCAAGAACAGTGATGAACTATCAAGAACACTGTGACAAAGTGTGTACAAGGGTGCGAGGCCAAGAACAGTGGCAAAAGTGAACAAATTGGTGAATAGTGTGTATTCAAGAAACAAATTGGGCAAAAGCAAAGTCATAAAATGAACATGCTCAGATATGTGATTCATAATCAAGAACTTGAACAAAATAGCAATGGCAACGAGTAATAAAGTAAAGCTTTTTGAAGAGAAACACAGATTGATAAAGAAGGAAACAGTAACTCACAGAAGAAAAGTGAAGCCGGTGTTGAGTTTGCTGAAGTCAGATGACGATAGCAGAACGACAGAGCGGTGAAAGTTTCGCTGGAGGGGAGACCTGGAAGCAGTTACAGAGCTTGCGAGCTTGGAGCAATAGAGGAAATTGAGAAAGTAAGAGAGAGAGAGTTTGAACAAAGACGGTGATGTGAAGTGAGAAGACGAAGAGAGAGGGGACAAGTTTTGTCAAAAATGCGAAGAGGCAGCAAAATGCAATTGATGTGCCTAGAACGACGTATTTGTCAGACGGTGCACACAGGCGCGAGGCGACTTAATGGCGCATATCGGACACGGTCCAGTGGGGGACAGACGCGTGGTAGAAACGGTTGAAATGTTATGCGTGACAGCTCATGTACGTGATAGAACTCTTGGAGTTCTTGATTTAATGAGGCTAATACCTCGGTGAGGAGGGCGATCCCGGCTAAATGAACTGGAACCAACTTGGTTATTGGTTCTGGTGTTGGTGAAAACATGTTACAGGTCTTGGTTATATGGGGCCGACGAATGATGACCTCGGTAATGGATGATAGAGCAAGATAGCCGACATACTATATGATATGACGATATAGGTTCCATCACCTCATAATACCGAGGTAATAGAACCTAGGGGGCAGTTGTGGAGACATATTTTTTGAGTTCCAACACGTGGCCAAGGTGACGCCGAAGTGTCAGCCGAGGTGCCACGTGTTCGGTTCATGACGCCGAGGTGATCTTGGCTAGGCCGAGGTTATCTCTGAAGATATCGGAATCCAGGATAAGCGGATAAGGGACAAGAGTCCTAGAATGAGAGAGGACTTCAGTTTGGGTAAAGATAAGACTCTTAGAGAGTTTATTCCAATCCTACTGGGAGTCCAAGATTAGCAGTAATCCTAAGTCCAATGGAGCTAGACTTCTATTGGGATTAGGTTTGTGTTGGCTATAAAAGAAAGGTACCCCCATGGGTCTAAGGTACGCTTTTTATATTATGAATAGTGAGTTAAGCACTTTTACTATCTTTGAGAGATAACTGACTTGATCGTCGAAGTGCCCCTGGGTGGACGAACCACCGCCGGAATCTCATCTTTCTGTTACAGGTCATTCAGGCGCTATCTATTCTGCCTATGCTCTCCAGTTGAATACTAGTTTGGCAGTGTGGTCGGAAATCAACACACACAAAAAATAAGATGTGCAGCGGTACGTGGAGATGTCAAATACAAAAAAATGTCTCATCATGTGATTAAAATAGTGTAAAAAATTGTGTGATCAAAACATAGCGTAAAAAAGCACAACCACATTTTTTACTCATAATAAAAAGAAAAGCAATGAAATCAATTAGTAATTAAAAAGCACAATAATTTTTTTTTTTTAAATACAGTGAGTTAAAAATCCAATCATAAATTAATTACATTTTTTTTTCTCACTACATGATTAAAATGGAGTGTAAAAAAATACTATCGGTTTAAAAATAAAATCATCAAAACAGAGTGTAAAAAATCGCAATCACATTTTTGCTCATAATAATAATAAATAAATAAAAACAATGGAATCAATTGATAGTTAGAAAATAAAATCATTTTTTTTCCAAAAAATACAGTGAGTTAAAAACTCAATCACAAATTAAGTCAATTGATATTTGAAAAATACAATCATTGTGTTTAGTTTCAATTTTCTGAATCCAATTTCCTGAAAATTAAGGGTGTGTTGGGTTTGGTTTTGGGAGATGAGTTTTCAAAAGAAAATTTGAGAAAAGAATTTAGAAATTTTTTTGGTTTGTTTGGTTGTATATTTTGGAAATATTTTTGGAGTATGAGAACTTAGGATGATTTGATATTTTGTTATAATTGAGTAGATGTGTGCGAGAAAAAAAATGATTGAAAATGAGAGAGGAGAGAGAAAAACTAATTGATTGATGTGTAGGAGAGAGAAAGTGATTTTAGAAATTTTTTTTCAAAATCACTAAACCAAACAAAATTTTGGAAAATTTTCTCCAAAATTTGTTTCTCAAAAGCAAACCAAACAAGGCCTAAGTTTTTTTTTTTTGTGTGTGTGTGTGTGTGTGTTTTTTTTTTTTTTTTTGGGTCAATTTTTTTAAAATTTTAAGCAATTTTTTTTTACATTTTTAGATGCACCTTACTTAGATATATCTAAAAAGTAAAATATTGATAAGAAAATATTTTAAAAAATAATAAATATACAAGAATATAAAAAAAATGTACTAAATTTTGTATTTTTGGTATTTAATAAATTTTTTTAAAGATTTTTTTATAAATATTATACTTTTTAAATATATTTATGTTAGGTGTATCTAAAATTTTTTATAAAAAAAATCGCTTAAAATATTAAAAAAATTCAATAAAAACAAAAAAAATACAAAAAACAAAAAAAATTAATTTTCTAAAAAATGAATCATGAGTTAGGAAACCAAACAAGCTGAATCATTTTTTTTTCCCTTCAAAAAACACAATGAGTTAAAAAATTCAATTACAATTTTTTTTTCACCATGTGATTGAAATGGAGTGTAAAGAAATATAATCAATTTAAAAATACAATTATCATGTGATCAAAATGAAATGCAAAAAACCACAATCACATTTTTTCTCATAATAAAAAATAAATAAATGAAAAAAAGGGAACCATAATAAAATAAATAAATAAATGAAAAAAAGGGAACCATTACTTGCATGCTGTTGAATCGAAGATTGTGAAGATTGTGAAGAATTGAAAATTGTGGCTATTGAGGTGTCAGGCTGTAGAGGTGAATAAAAAAAATGATGTGTGGTAATATGGGGAGATGTCAATTGAAAATAAGACGCGGCGGTAGGGTTTAGGGTTTTTAAAATTCAAAAAGACTGAAATTGAATGGTGGGCGGAAGAATTTTTTTTTTTAAAATCAGAAAAATAGAAAATTAAGATTTGGATATTTGAGCTCCTACAAAACTTGTGGGTTAGAAACTCCATTTTCTTTATATAATATATAGATGTGACTTTGCTACACCTGTTTCGTTTATTTGGCGAATTAAGTTGGATGAGATTATAAGTACGGAAAAAGGTTTGTTTGGCGGATTAGGTTGGATGGGATTATAAGTACGGTGTGATTGAATGAGGAGATTATTAGTGTGGTGATTTTAGGTTAGAGATATAAGATAAAGTATGTTTATTTGTGTACTAGTGTGGTGATATTAGTTTGTTAGGACTAAATCTATAAAATTACTTAAAAACCCTCCTCATATATAATATAATTTTGTTGGTTTTATAAAATAGAGGGCAAAATGATAATTTAGCCATCAATTTGTGTGAGGGGATTAGCTATCCCAATCCTCTCATGGGAGTGCTAATCTCACCATGGGATGGGATTCATATTCCCATAGGATGGCTAATACCAGCTCATTTTGTTACACACAAATAGGGGTGTAAATCTGGCCCGGCCCGGCTTATGTCAGGCTTCGCGGGCTCTCGCCAAAATTTAGGCCGGACGGGCTGCCCACGGGCCAAAAAATTAAGATCAGGCCCAGGGGTATTCGGGCCTTAGGCGGGCTGGTGGGCCCGGCCGACCCAATGGGCTTGGGCGGGCCTGACCATTTTTTTTTTTTTTTAAAATTTTTCTACCAAACTTTTATTATTTTCCATTAAAAAATACATTAGGCCTCGGGCGGGCCGGGTTTCGGCCCCTAAGTGGGCCTTAAGTGGACCGATGGGCCGAGCCACGGGCCAGGCCAAGTGAACTGGGCTGGGCTTCAAAACGATGGCTCAGAAGCTTGGGTTGGGCTCAGGCCTAGGCCCAATCGGGCTTAAACGGGTCGAGCCCATCCCAGGCCACGGGCCATTTTTACACTCCTACACACAAACATGGATTTGGTGGGTCCCATAGATTGATAGCCCAATCTTTCCTCCCAAACTCCCAATCAAACATACCCCCAATTAAACATGACTTAAGGGTCTGGGACCTTGGTCCCTAGAGAAAAATGCCTACTTTGGCACACTGGTTAAAAGTCAATTTTTTGATTTTTTTGAGTCACATTATCTTTATATTTTTTTACACATTTTTTTCAAAAAAAAAGTAAAAAAAAATAAAAATAAAAAGTCAACTTTTAACCAACTTTCCAAAATAATCCAAAATATTTTTAAAGGGTCTGGGACCTTGGGTCCATAGAGAAAAATGCCTATTTTGACAAATTGGTTAAAAGTCAATTTTTTGATTTTTTTGGGTCACATTACCTTTCTATTTTTTTACACATTTTTTTTTCAAAAATAAAAAATAAAAAATAAAAAATAAAAAATAAAAAATCAATTTTTAACCAACTTTCCAAAATAACCCAAAATATTTTTAAAGGGTCTGGGACCTTGGGTCCTTAGAGAAAAATGCCTATTTTGACAAACTAGTTAAAAGTCAATTTTTTTGATTTTTTTGGGGTCACATTACCTTTCTATTTTTTTACACATTTTTTTCAAAAAAAAAGTAAAAAAAAAAAAAAAATTAAAAAGTCAACTTTTAACTAACTTTCCAAAATGATCCAAAATATTTTTAAAGGAACAAAACAGGTGTATATATATTTTTTTGACATGCAGTAATCCAACTTTAAGATGTGGTTTGGAATTAATTTATTTATTTTATTGATTTTTTAATTTTTTTTTTATAAGATGAAAAGAATAGTGTTTGAGTATAATTTGTTTTAGGTCTATAGATGTATTGCTTAAAAAAAAATATGATTGATTGTTGTGTATACTTTATTTTTTGGCTTTTTTATTTGTTTGTTTGTTTTTTTTTTTTTTCCAGTTTTTTTAACTTTTTTTAGTCAAAATGTTAAATTTTCAAAGGAAACCTAAATGTGGATAAAATTAAATCATTTTCTTTTTATTAAAAAAAGTCCCAAGAACATTATAATAATCGTAGAATAAGGAACAACCTCTACACATGGATTGCGACTAGTTTTGTAAGTGATTTATGTATTTTTAGAAAAATTATTTTTAAAATTTAAATTAATTATATTTTACCATCTTAACTATTATTAATTATTTTGTCTTCTTTAATTTTAAAATACTATATATAAACCTATCAATTATTAAAATACATATGGAGGATAAAAAGTGAAACAATTTTTATAATGGAGAGATACAAATATATAATTTTAAAATTGATGGGATAAAAAGAAATTCAATAATAGTTGAGGAAGGTAAAATGTTACTAATCCTTTAAAATTCGATCTTTAACATTGTATAAAATGGTTCCATAGAATAGAGATACTAATTTCATAGTAGTTGTGAAAGATTACGGTATCTTCACTCGTGTGAGTTCGCTACCCAACATTTAATAACTAGTTGGCTTTCTCGCCACTGCACATTAATAGAAAAAGATGATTAGAAGAACAAAATTCAAATCTTATTGACTGTTAGTTTTAAATTTTGATAATATATTACAATCTTCACACCTTCATTTTCATGAAATAAAAGAGAATCAAAATCTCACCTTTTACAAGTTCTTTTATTGAAATTTATTGGTTTAATATTAATTCATTGTTTAAAAAGAATTAATTTACATAACAGTCCCGATTGAGACCTCTAATTTAGCCGCTCTAACTAAACAGGTGGCCAGCTCAAAAAAAAAAAAAGAAAAAAAAAATCAAAGTATAGAAACACTGTGACAGTGGGTGAGACCCACTGCCACATCATTAGTGGTGGAGCTCCTAAGCATTTCTGTTTACATAATAGTCAACCAGCTTAAAAGGTGGATAAATAATATTTTTATAATAATAATAGTAAAATAGCTGTAAAGGCCACCCACACCTAGGGCTGCAAACGAACCGAGTTGTTCATGAACAAACTCGAGTTCGGCTCGTTAAGACTCGTTCGAACTCGGCTCGATTAATAAACGAGCCGAGCTCGAGCTTAAATTCCAAGCTCGATTAATAAACGAGCCGAGCTCGAACTTAGTATTGCTCGGCTCGAATAAGCTCGCGAGCCCAAAAAAATAAATATAAATATTAATTTTTTATTTTTATACTTCAAAAATATATATATATTGTATATATATTATAATAAAATACTAATACTAATATGTTATATTATATTTATTAAATTCAAATATTTTAATTGATTGGTTCACCAATGTTGCTTATTATTATTTTAATACAAAAGCATTGAAGGCTTGGCTCTGCCTTTCTTTGTTGACTGTCAACACACCACTTTTATAGGCAAAACGCAGACAAAGCTACTTCCTCTTGAGCGATGTGGGACTCAGCTTTTCTTTGTTGACTGTCAACCATTCACACCACTTTTATAGGCAAAACGCACACAAAGCTGCTTACTCTTTGAGCGATGTGGGACTCAAAGAGAAGATAGAAAGTGCCTTTGTTGGAGAAGTCCCACATCGATTGGAAAATGCATTTTAAGGTGAATAAACATTTATATAAGTGCAGAGGGGTCAGCTTGCTCTTCACCTTGGTTCTCTCTTGGCTTAACGAGCCATCACGAGCCGAGCCCGAGTTCTATAATTTTTTGACGAGCCGAGCTCGAGCTGAGATTTTGTAGCTCGTTTCGAGCTCGAGCCGAGCTCGAACACCTTATAAATAAGTCGAGCCGAGCCCGAATATTGTAAAACTCGGCTCGGCTCGGCTCGTTTGCATGCCTACCCACACCACATGACTTCCTTGAACAAACTGTTTACAATAAAATAAAATTTAAAAGTGGTAGACTTTCATCTATTTGATTAAATAAGAGCATCTCTAACCGTTCATTTCTTTTTTCATTAAATTTGAGTAAAAAATAGGTTATTTTCTCAATTTGATACGGCTTCCTCCAACGGTGAGCATCAAACCTGTCGAACAAAATATATGCAGAATTGAGGGAAGGATCGACCGGTAAGACTAATTTTTTTTTTTTAAACCTATTTGAACCTTTCGACCTGTTTGAACCTACCTATTTGAAAGGGAACCGGTCGACCGGTTAGTCAATCGGCCGGACATCCAACTGGTTGACCGGTTGGTCTCCCCCCACGGTAAAGCACAGTAAAATAGTGAAATCTGGAGCCTGTTCTCACTTTGATGAATTTTTTGTTTCATTCTCATTTTGATACCAATTTGTTGAAACCATTGGAGCTCCAAAAAGTGACTTTTCACCAAATTTCAAATCTGATGAAAGGTTTGATGAACCGTTGGAGATGGCCTAAGTATGGAACTCATTATTTGGTGTGCCTCTCACAAGTCCCACGTGCCTTGTTCGTATAAATGAAAGGAAACTTAGGTTGTAAGTTTATTTTTAAATTTTTTGAGCTATAAGATTTAAGTTTTATTTTTTTGGGTTAAATTGATATAATTTATCTAAAAAAATAATTATTTGTTAAAATCAATTTATTTGCCTATTTCTTAAAATCACTCTATCTGTTAAAATTCACCCAATTGTCTATCTGTTGAAATTCACCAAACTTAATTTTCTATCTATTAAAATTTATCAAACAACCTATCTGTTGAAATGTGACACATCTCACTCATTCAATACCATATCTGTTGAATATCACACAATTTTTAGCCTTACCACTACCACTCCCACCGCCACCGATGACTTTTCCGACCATTTTCCGACAACTTTTCTAGAGCCCATAAAATTTTTCAGTGACCTTTTTCAGGTGGCGGCAACTTTTTTGACGTGTTCTTATTACCAAATAAGATTTTATCTTAAATCTAATACCTTATACCCTCTTTAAAATGAAATTTTATCATTTTTTGCTAAACGGATTAATATAAGTGCGTACGGCCTCGTTTGTTTTCAGAGGTAGAATGGAGGGGATTCATAGTAAAGGGATTAATAGTGAGTGGATTGTTAGTGAGGGGATTAAGTAAAATTGTGTTTGTTTTGATGATAGTTGTTAGTGTATGAATTGTTAAATTATTTTTATATAAAATAATAAAACAAATAAAAAAATACAAAAAATTAAACATTAATGTTCAAAATTAAAAAATGCCCAACATGTAAAAAAATAAAAAAAATGAAAAAATTTCTAGTCCCCTCATTATTTTTCTAATATCACCTCCATCTTCTCTATCTCAATCTCCCTTTCAACCTCCATCTTAATCCCTTCCTCCATCCTAATCCCTTCCCCAACTCTACAAACAAACACAATACTAAATAGGCCCCACTTCCATCTTAATCCCATCCCACCTTCTACACCCCAAAACAAACGGGGCCTTAGGCTTACATTTACTAACATTTAATGAGTAGCAAAAAAAAAAAAAAGAAAAAAAAGAAAATTTACAATATGCATTCTCATAAAAATGTACATTTTAAAAAGAATAAATTATATTGAGCTCTTTTGATATTTAAAAAAATACAATAAATTTTATAGTTTTAACATAATTATATTGACTTTCTTTTTAATAAAATTAAATAGACCGAAAATAATGCAGATAATGTGAAATCACAAAAATAAACAAAGTAAAGTATATATTTTCGTGTAAAAAATATGACAATATTATATTTTTATCCATATAACTAATAAATGATTGATGAAAACAGGGTTAAGTATTATATGAATTAAAATCTCAAGAAAACTCAACATAATTATGCCAAAATTGTAAAACTTAATGTATTTTCTTCCAATCTTAAGGGAGATTAATGTAATTTACCTATTTTAAAAAATTATAACTTTTTACAATAAAAATTACAAGTATTTGTAGTGTTATCTAATTTGTGATAACATGCTATTTTATTATTTAAGTTACAAAAATTTATAATATTTTACGTTTTTAAAAGTGCACGTGATAGTATTATTTATCCCAAAAAAATAAAAGGAAAAATGCTTGGCACCCCTTTTTTTTAAGACCCTACATCTCCTTTAGATCTCAACCATTGATGGTGTGGGCTCTATGAGTGGGGTCCACACTATCAATAGTTGAGATTTAAAGGGAGTTGTAGAAATCTCAAAAAAAAAAAAAAAAAAAGAAAAAAAAAAGAAAGAAATCTCAATCATTGTTAAAATAAAAGTATATGTCAAAATCCAATGCAAAACCAAACAAATGAACTCTTTTAAATTCATCTCCAACAATTCTCTATAATTTATAATATTGAAATAACATTGATGAATTAGGATAAATTATACTTTGCCCCATTATGGTTGACCACTTTTTTACTTTGGCCTCTAAAATTTATTTTTTCTCACTTTGACCATGTTTTAAGTTCTTTTCAATTTCTTCTAAAGCTAATTTCTGTTTAAAATTGGATAGAAAATACCATAATAACTATCACATAATATAAAAATATATATTATTATATTAAAATTTAAGTTTATGTTACATATGTAAGTTATATATAACAAAATATTTTTATGTCACGTGACTGTTAATGTATCATTTTCTATTTAATTTATAATATAAATTAGTTTTAAGAGTAAATTGAAAAAAAAATTAAAACAGAAATGGTTAAAATGGAAAAAAAAATAAATTTTAAAAACTAAAATAAAAAAATAACCAAACATAAAAGGAGCAAAATATAATTTAACTGTTAAATTATTATATTTTGAACATCAGTGCACCAAATGTTGGTTTTGTCATTTTGATACCAACCTCGCATTTAGTGATCTGCCAAATCACAAATCAAAGTTAAAATTTGTCATTAGAACACAAAACACCCACCCAACACAAAAGAGTAAGGCTGGGCATAGGGTTATCCGAACCGTTCAACCCGTCCAACTCAAACTGATCCGCATACAAATAGGCGATTTCACAGACACAATGCGGAGAGATGCAGTTTAGAATATGGCATAATTGCGGGTTGCGGGCGGGTTGCGGGTTCAATCCTCACCCGCAAGAACCCACCCGCACATAGATTTTTTTTTTTCCTAATAAAAAAACATTGATCATTGATTTCATTTATCCTATTCTAGATATTTTTGGCCAACACACCAAACCCTAATTTCATAATATAAAAAGAAATGTTGCAGAGAACATTGTTTTTGAATATTTTTGTTTGCTCTATGAACATTGTAGGAAATTGAATCTACTTCTTCACGGAGGAGAAATTGAATCTGTTAATTACTTTTGAAATTGAAATCAATCTTATATTATATTGAATCTGGAAATTGAAATTGAATTTGGAAATTGAAAAAAGTCCAATCCGCAAACCACCTGTACATCTGCGAACCCTATTCGCACAAACTGCAACCCGCACTACGGGTGGTTGCGGGTTGAATTTTCTCCCAACTGCATACATACGGACAGATCTAAACCGATCTGCAAACAGTCCAAAACCGAACATCGAACATCCCTAAAAAGAGTCAAAAGACCTACCTAACAGCATGCCAAATGATTTGCCAAATTTTGGCAACTGCTTTATTTAGTCTTGACCAATTAATTTTTGCCCAAAATTTATTAAGCTGTCATTTTCTCAACTTGAATGTTTTACTGTTTTTGTCTCATGTATTTTATTAACTTTTTTAGAGAAAATTATTGAAAAGTTATTAAGTTTAGTAAATATTTTTTTTATTGGTGAGAGGTCCACCATTTGTGAAATAATTTGGTGAAAAGTCCTTTTGTTTGTTTTGAATGACATTTTGTTTTTAATTTTATCCCTCAATTTATCTGTTGATTTTTTTTTATCAATTGACATTTTTTGACTAACAATTCAAATTATTTTTTATCTTTTCAAATTTTTTAACTATCTATTCAAATTTTTTTGTCCATCTGTTCAAATTTTGTGAATATCTATTCAATTTTTTTATTTGTTGAATTTTTATAACCTATTTTTTCTATCTATTCAAATTCACACCATTTTCAAACATTTCTCTCTCTATCTGTTTCTCTATGCACTTCTCTTTTCTCTCTCTATCTGTTTCTCTCTCCACTTATCTTTTCTCTGTAATTGTTGAAAAAGCCTCTATTGAAATCTATCTGTTGAAAAAGAAAAAAAAATCTATCTGTTGCAATCATGTAGTCTTGATTTTCATGTTGGTTGTGCTTCATTGACTCATGAGCCTGAAGATTGTGATGATCATGAACACTTGCTTACTCTTTTCTATTAATTTCCAGAGGAAGAGAAGGACTCCATCTTTATTTGTGATCTTTGTCACTGTTCTGTTGCCAAGAACTACTGGATTTATCTCTCTTTCTCTTTCTCCCTATCTGTTGCAAGCTGTCTCTGTCTCCCTATCTGTTGCAAGCTGTTTCATCATCATCATCATTAATAACAACAACAACAACAACAACAACAACAAAAACAAAAACAAAAATGTGGAGAAGTGGTTTGGAAATACTTTTCAGATCCTGGGAGACGCTAATGATCTTCAGCTAGCCACCTAAAAAGATACAAGCACTCCAGTCGGGGGTGCCGGAATTAGCACTCCGACGGACAAGTTAGTTCAGATACTCAAGATGGCTTGTTTACTAAGTTTAGTGAAGTGATTCTTACATACCTTTCTAAATCTGTGATTCTTGTATTTATACCTGCTTTTCGGGACCTTGGGGCCTGAGCCTACTTTTATCCCATTCCCCTTTCATTCATTCGGAACTACTGACCTACGTTTATTCGGCTTTCCTAACGTATTCGGCATCCTAGTCACGCAATATGAAGCCGAATAGTATCTGACTTCTGGGCTACGCATCTTCTGACTCTTCTACTTATTCAGCTTCCACAATTGCTTCCCAAGCACTTTACCGACGACAGTTGGCTGGAGTGCTTGGCTTTGAATTTCAAAAAGTCAGCCAAAATTAGGCGATCGACCTCATCCTCACGCGGATATCTAAGCGCACCCCTTTCGGTTGTCGTGTCGATTTCCCGCCCCCTATTACGTGTCTATTTATTGCAATTTAAGATTTCGACGTCCTTTCAAGTATGTATTTTATGACGCTCATCGCTGGATTGCCTTTTGAATCGTCCCTGCAACTCTGTTTTCCGATATCCTCTTCGTCCTTTGTAAGTTCTCTCCTCCCTTGCTTCGAAGACTCTTTCTGGTCTATTCCTTGGCAAATTCTCATAAACTGTAGGATATGGCGAAACATCTAAAAAACCTCCTCTCGCCAGATCGAATTGATGGCTTTAAACGCCATTTCTCCATTCTTGATGATGTCTGTCTGTCGCTTGTGGCAGACGGCACTCTTGATATGGAGAGGGAGGACAAAACCACGATTGTCTTTCCTCTTTTGTCAATTGCAGAGGGTGGAGTCCGTTTCCCCCTTCACCCGTTTCTTAGGGCTGTGCGCCGCCATTGGGGTTTAATCCCTTCCCAACCTAATGTGAATTTCTTTAGAATCATAATGGGGGTTATAGCGCTCAACCGTCGCCTAAGAATTAACCTTGGCATTCCAGCCACCCGGCATTGTTATGCCTTGGCTAAGTCTTCTGGTCGGCACGGGCGTTTCTTTCTTAGGGCCAAGGATATCGACCATCAGCTGATTACTATGCTTTCCAGTTCTGGAAAACGAGTTGATGATGTTATGGTCGTTGTCTAGGGTAACTGGGAATTTGGCGAAGGGGAGGATCACGTCGACCCTATTCCTAGACGGAGGGGCGAGCCAGGTGGCCGATTGCCTTCTCCCTTTTATTATTTGTTCGTTTTTGTTGTAAAGCCTCTTCTTTGAAATGTTACGGCTTGGCTTGTGCAGGAAGCAATTTGAAGAAAGTTGTGTCCTCAACTGACGACGCCGTTCTTTCGGATATCGAAGTCGCGCTCAAATATTTCGGCCGTCGAAGTCTTCAGAAACAAGGAAGGGCGGCCCACATTCTGCTTCGTTACGAGCCGACATACACGACCTTCTCGGCGGAGAAAAATATCCCGGTTCCGGTAGGTGAAGATTCTCTTATCGCTCTGATTTTGTCCGACTTCAAAAACTTGAGGCAGGTTGGTTTTGAAGGGTCCGATTCGGAGCGGGATGTAGCTAATGTTACCGAATCAGATCAGTCCGAAACCGAGTCTGACGAGGTATTGAATTCGGCTGATCCCCCATCCACTTCGGGCCGAGGGGATCTTTCACTTGACGGCATTTTTCACGGCTTAGTGGATCCCGCCGCAGACCCCGAAGACATAGCTGGGTTAAGCCTGACAAAACTTGCCAGGAAGGCGAATGCGGAAAGGTTGGCTGCGCGGCGAAGAGCGGAGGCCCTTCCGTCTGAAATACCACCCGCCACCGAATCTCAATTCTCCCTGCTTGTTGGCGAGTCAGAGTCCTTGCGCGTTGAGGTGGAGACGGCAGAAAATCGGAATGCCGAATCTACTTTGATCGTGCAGGCCGGTCAAGAAGTGGAAGCAGAGAAACGCCCTGCCGAGTTTGAGGTCGACTCAAAAGAACATGGCGGCAAATGTCCTCGATTAGAGGGATCGGACGTGATCATTCCTTTTGTCATTCAGCCGATGATGAAAAATATGCCGGTTTCTTCTGCTTCGGCGCTTAAAGATCCAGAAGTCGCATTCAGCTTGGCTACGTCCGTGTCGTTGCCGTCTGATAAGGAGGCTTTCCGGGTGGAAATGGATCTGAATGCGACAGCACTAGCTGCCCAATCGGCACTTTTGGTAATATTCGAGTTTAGCTTCACTTAATCCAAATATTGTTGAATTTATGGTTTTAAATTCTTGTTTTGCAGACCGTCGGATCGATAGCCGATATGGGCCGTCGCCATCGCGACGCCATTAAACAGATTGGTCATTTACACGAGGAAGTTGAAGGCCAGAGGAGAAAGGCCGAGGTTGAAGCTTTGAGGGCGAACAAGGAAGCCTCAAGGACCGACGCCGAGATGGAGAGGGCTCGTAGCGCGGATCAATTGAGATCGAATGCCGAGAAGAAGGCGGACACGAGCGAAGATGTGCTCAAATTGGCCCAGAAGGCAATCTCCAAACTGGAGGCTGAGTTGGCTGAAATGAAGGCGGCGAAGGAAGCAGCCGACTCGGAGTCTTCCAAAGTGTTCGAGGCCGGGAAAAATGCTGGACTCACCGAGTACGTGGACCAAGTCCCCAAGTTTGAAAATCGGGGATCCAAACATGGATGGCACAAAGCCCTTACTGCTGCTAACGCTTCATTGATTATGCCAATACCATATGAGCAAGTGGATGTTGAGCCGTTAGAGTCTGATTCCGATGGCTGATCCGGCCGACTGACATAGTTTTTAGGATGTCGAATGTATTTTTACAATTTTTTAATTTAGTATTTTGCATCTGTTGCTACAATCATAGTTTTTTGTTTCGTAACTTGAGTATATAAAATTTCATGAGTTGTGCTTAACTGGCTAAGGAAAATGATGTTGATGAATGATATTGCTTTTGGTTATGGTTAGATCGGCTGCTTAGCTTAGGTATTTGGCTGATCAGGTTAGTAAATCTGCCATTGCCTGAGCCAGGGTGCGAGCTTGGGAAGCCGAATGGGCCTAACTCGTGGGCTGGCTGAGGCAAAAATTGATCGGCGCTTGCACTTGAAAACGTGGCCGACCAGATTAGTAAATATGCCCTTGCCTTATCCAGGGCGCGAGCTTGGGAAGCCGAATGGGCCTAACTCGTGGGCTGGCTGAGGCATACATTGGTCGGCGCTTCCGCTTGAAAACATGGCCGTCCAGATTAGTGAATCTACCCTTAGCCAGGGCGTGAGCTTTGGAAGTCGAATGGGCCTAACTCGTGGGCTGGCTGAGGCAAAAATTGGTCGGCCCTTGCACTTGAAAACATGGCCGACCAAATTAGTAAATCTGCCCTTGCCTTAGCCAGGGCGCGAGCTTAGGAAGCCGAATGGGCCTAACTCGTGGGCTGGCTGAGGCAAAAATTGGTCGGCCCTTGCACTTGAAAATGTGGCCGACCAGATTAGTAAATCTGCCCTTGCCTGAGCCAGGGCGCGAGCTTGGGAAATCTGCCCTTGCCCTAGCCAGGGCGCGAGCCTAGGAAGCCGAATGGGCCTAACTCGTGGGCTGGCTGAGGCAAAAATTGGTCGGCGCTTGCACTTGAAAACGTGGCCGACCAGATTAGTAAATCTGCCCTTGCCTGAGCCAGGGCGCGAGCTTGGGAAATCTGCCCTTGCCTTAGCCAGGGCGCGAGCTTAGGAAGTCGAATGGGCCTAACTCGTGAGCTGGCTGAGGCAAAAATTGATCGGCGCTTGCACTTGAAAACGTGGCCGACCAGATTAGTAAATCTACCGTAAGGTGTCCTAATCGGCCCTAAGGTGTCAGACGATTGTTGACGTTTGGGATTACTGACGTTGCCTCGGGAGAGCTGCGTACATTGAAAGATAAATGGGGCGGGTGCACACCAGAGGCCCTACTTATATTCCTCTAGGCAACTTGGGAGGGACGAAGACTGACTGATTCAGACGCCGCAATGAGTCGTAGTAGCGAGCCTACGCGTACGGGGAGAAGAACGTCCAAGAATCGGGAAACACAGCAGCCCCTTAGTCACCGAAGCAGATCGCCCCAAAATAACAAACAACAACGGGGAAATTCTCCACGCCCGCGACTGGAGATTGAGCCTGATTCGACTCCATGACCGTTGAGTTTTGCGATTTCTGTGAGGAATAGACCAATGACGGAGGCGGATTCTATCATTAAAGACCCAGATGTGGCAGTCGAGTTCGCTCGACAGATATTCCCGCCGGAAGTGCAACAATCGATGGTCGAACGTGGAGATTTCGAAGTATTTTGAGACGACATACATGGGGCCGTGAAAGGACTATATACTGCTTACGAAGTCGGCATGCGTCTGCGGGAAACGCGACGTGAGAGCGAGAAAAAGGACGAAAGGAATCGCAGTCTAGAGATTCGCGCGGAAAAGGCTGAGCGTGAGCTCCGGCAGCTGAAAAATGTTCAAACGAGCGTGTCGGTGGCAGCCGGTCAATCTAAATTGGTCGTTGCGGAGAGTGTGACCCAACAGACCTCGGGTTATGAAAAGGGGTTTCAGGACGGCCTGAAGGTCGGGATAAAGAAAACCAAACAGGACCTTGCCGAAGAGGTCTGCCGATGTGAAAATCGTGGATTCAAGCATGGCTGGATCAAGGCCCTTCAAACCGAGGAAGCTCTCGAAGCCGTGGGCATTGATTCGGCCTCGTCCCTGTACCATCGCCACTACTTTCCTTATTCCGATTTCGGAATTGAGAAGAGCGACGATGAGGGTGCCGCATGAATAGACTTCGCGCCGAATAAATAGAATTTCTTTTATTTTCAATGTTTGTATTTGGTCTTGAAATGTTATGTGCTTAATTAATCGTATTATTTCAACTTACTGGCAAGTTTTGTGTTACGTGGCGTAAATGTTCAAACATGCATTGACCGACTTGAATTAAGAATGATTCTGTGAATATTTATTCGGCCAATGAAGTGGTCCGAATGCATCTCTCAAAAAGGCCAATCGTGATATCCACGAAGGGCGCTCCGAATCCGGAGTCTTAATCGGCCCTAAGGTGTCGTGCACCAAAAGGGGCTCCGAATCCGAAGGCTTTTTTGGCCAATCGTGATATCCACGAAGGGCACTCTGAATCCGGAGTCTTAATCGGCCCTAAGGTGTCATGCACCGAAAGGGGCTCCGAATCTGGAGGCTTTTTTGGCCAATCGTGATATCCACAAAGGGCGCTCCGAATGCGGAGTCTTAATCGGCCCTAAGGTGTCGTGCACCGAAAGGGGCTCTGAATTCGGAGGCTTTTTTGGCCAATCGTAATATCCACGAAGGGCGCTCAGAATCCGGAGTCTTAATCGGCTTTAATAGGCTTAATCGGCCCTAATTGATCAAGGCTTGGGAGCGGGCTTAAGAAAGCGAGAAACTTTGTATTGCGAAGGTGGAACATGTACAAGTATCAAGCCCACAAGTCGGGTCAACGATAGAATTTACGTAAATGTGTTGAATTCCAAGGCCGTGGCAGGCTTTTGCCTGACATGTCTGACAGCCGATATGCCCCTGTTCCTGCGATGGATTCTATATGATAAGGGTCGTCCCAGTTTGGACCCAACTTTCCATCGGCCGGTCTCCGGTCGGCTGGAAGTACCTTCTTCAGGACAAACTCTCCTGGTGTGTATCGGCGCAACTGAACTCGCTGATTATACGACTTGGCGAGCTGCTGCTGATACCGTGCCATGGATGCCAGGACGCGGTCTCTTCGTTCTTCGATTAGAATCAGATCCAGGGCAAGCATCATGTCATTTCGGCCCGTATCAAAAACTTGCGATTTCAGAGTTGGGAGGCTGATTTCCAGGGGTAAGATTGCCTGGGTTCCGAAGCATAGAGCAAACGGCGTTTCTCCAGTGGATCTCCTCGGCGTAGTACGATGTGCCCACAATACACTCGGTAATTCTTCGACCCATTTGCCTTTAGCTTTTTCCAGCCTCTTTTTGATGCCATCCAAGATGGATTTGTTAGAGGCTTCGGCTTGACCATTGCTTTGGGGGTAGGCCGGTGTCGAGAAGTAAGGCCGAATGCCATATTTACTGCATAACTCTCAGTATATGCCACAATCGAACTGGGTGCCATTGTCTGAGATGAGAGCCCTCGGAATGCCGAATCGTGTTATGATGTTTCTCCATACAAAGTGTTTAATGTCGGCATCTCGTATATGTGTTAAGGCTTCCGCTTCGACCTATTTTGTGAAGTAGTCTGTCGCGACGATTAAGAATCGCTTGTTCCCTAGGGCCCTGGGCAATGGTCCTACGATATCAAGTCCCCACTGAGCAAACGGCCAGGGGCTGGTGATTGAGTTCAATCCTTCGGCAGGCAGATGGGTTAATGGGGAGAACTTTTGGCACTGTTCACATTTTTTTACATAACTCTCCGCGTCAGCTCTCATTGTCGGCCAATAGTATCCCTGTGTTATAGCTCGATGGGCCAGGGAGCGTCCGCCAGAATGGGCACCACAACTGCCCTCATGTATCTCTGTCAGAAGCTCCACCACTTTGTCGGGGTGCACGCATTCCAAATATGGACCAGAGAGGGACTTCTTGTAAAGCCCTCCTTGCGGATTCAGATAGTATCACAGGGCTTTATTTCGCAGCTTGTGTGCTTCTTTTTTGTCCTCCGGGAGCTGTTCAGAGGAGAGGAATGCAGCAATGGGGTCCATCCAACTTGGTGTGGATTCTATAACGTTCACATGTATTTCCTCCGAACGGCTAATACTCGGCTCCGGGATGAAACCTACTTCGATGGTCCGTTTGATCTCAGAATTGATGGCGGAGGCTAAGCATGCCAAGGCATCCGCGTGTGTGTTCTGGTCGTGTGTTATTTGGTTTAGTTCGTGGTGATCAAATTTTGCCAGCAAGGAATTGGCCGTTTTCATATAGGCCGCCATACGGTCGTTTATTGCCGCGTACTCTCCCTTTAGCTGATTGATTACCAATTTTGAATCACAAAACACAAGCAGACGCCGAGCGCCGAGAAGGTGCACATTACGCAGATCGGCTAGAAGGGCTTCGTATTCGGCTTCGTTATTTGATGACGGCCTGCTCAATTACTGCGCCGTCTGGAGACACGATTACAACTCCGGCGCCACTGCCCCTTTGGTTAGATGATCCATCACAGTACAATTGCCAAATATCTCCGACATAAATTCTCCAGTTCGGCTTTGGTAGAATTTCAGCCTTTGGTCGAACTTCATCAGGTTTGAGGTTGGCAAGCTCGCCGGTGAATTCGGCAACAAAGTCGGCCAACACCTGCCCCTTGATTGCAGTTTTAGGTAAAAACTGAATGTCGTATTGCCCGAGTTCAAGAGACCATTTTGAGACACGTCCTGATGCTTCTACACTCCGTAGTACCGATCGGAGGGGATAATCTGTTAGTACCCCAATGCTATGTCCCTGGAAATAATGCATCAATTTTCTTGCCGCCATGACTTTGGCTAAGATGAGTTTTTCCAGCGGAAGGTAGCATGTTTCGGCGTCAACTATTGCCTTGCTCACATAATACACTGGCCGTTGCTCCCCCTCCTCCTCTTTTAGCAGTACGGCGTTGACGGCCCTATCGGAAACTGCCAGATATAGGATGAGCGGGTCACCAGCGGCGGGTGTTGTCAAGAGGGGTACTGAGCGGAGGTAGGTCTTGAGTCCGTTGAAGGCTGATTCACATTCGGCGGACCATTCAAAAGCCTTACCCTGCCGTAGTGTCTGGAAGAATTGTCGGCAGTGATCTGTAGACCGGCTGATGAACCTGTTTAGTGCAGCGGCCATCCCCATCAACTTCTGGACTTCTTTTACTGAACGGGGGGAGCCGAGTTCCAAGATTGCTGTGACTTGCCTCGGGTTGGCTTCGATTCCTCGTTGATTGACGATGTAACTCAAGAATTTGCCAGAGCTGATTCCGAACGCACACTTGGAAGCGTTCAGCTTCATTCTGTATTTGCGTAGGATGCTGAATGTCTTTTCCAGATCAGCTATATGATTCTGTTCTTCTTTGGACTTGACCACCATATCGTCGATGTATACTTCCATAGTGTGGCCGAGTTGCTCTTTGAACATAGCGGTCACCAATCTTTGGTAGGTTGCCCCTGCATTCTACAGCCCAAAGGGCATAACTTTGTAGCAATAGGTTCCTCTTGGGGTGAGGAAGGTAGTTTTGTCCTGGTCGTCTGGATGCATAGCGATTTGATGGTAGCCTCTGTAAGCATCGAGGAAGCTCATGCGTTGATGACGTGCCGTAGCATCGACGAGCTGGTCGATTCTAGGTAGAGGAAAACAGTCTTTGGGGCAAGCTTTGTTCAGATCCGTGAAGTCGATGCACACTCGCCAAGTCCCATTTTTCTTCTTCACCACCACTGTATTGGAGAGCCACGTAGGGTAAGTGACTTCTCTAATTGCCCTGGCGTTAAGCAGTCTGTCTACCTTCTCAACAACGGCGGCAGTGTGCTCTGCGGCTGACCGTCGGCCTTTCTGAATAATCGGCTTGCATTTCGGATCGACGTTCAGATGGTGCTGTGAAACTGACGAGTCTATTCCCGGCATTTCGTATGGAGTCCACGCAAAGACGTCAAGGTTGTTGAGCAAGAAAGAGATCAGCTGCAGCCTGTTGGCTTGATTCAGAGAAGCACCGATCATGAAGAACTTTTCTGGGCTTCTATCAATGTCGACTCGGTCTAAATCCTCCGTGGCCTTCTCATTTGGATGCCGCCCAACGTCATCCAAGATCTCCCGATTGGGCACCTCAATGGAGTTTACTTGCAGTTCCTTTGGCGTTCTAGTGGCAAGGAGATAACATACTTGTGCCGATTTCTGGGATCCGCGGATTTGCTCAATGCCGTGTTCTGTTGGGAAACGTAGCAGCTGCTGGTAGGTGCTTGGGACGGCCTGCAGGGTATGCAACCATGATTGCCCCATGATGAGATTGTACGGCGATGGCAGTCTGATGACCAGGAATTCCACGTCCACCGTTCTGGAACCTGCTCGAACGGGTAAGCTGATCTTTCCCAACGGATACTCTGGAGTGGCATTGAAGCCGAACAGTGGATAAGGGGCCGGAGTCAGGTCTGACTCGTTGAATCCAAGTTTGGTGAAGGTTTTCTAATACATAACCTCCGAGGTACTGCCCTGGTCGATAAGAACACGTTCGACGGTGAACCGGTTTACGCGTAGGTCAACAACCAACGGATTGATGTGAGGGAGTGTTACACCGATCAAATCAGAATCGTCAAAGGTGATACTTGGCATTTCTCAAGGCCGCTTTGCTGGCGTGAGTTGCTGTTGGGGGCCTGGATGTGATTGGATCGCGTGCACGGCCGGGGCTGCTGGCAGGCTGTATATCTTGTGGACGGTGTCAAGTGGAAACGCATCCGTCGGAAGGGCGGGTGTTTCGACCACACTCCTCTGGACGCGTTGGTGGAGACGTTCATCCTTTGCCAACTCCTCAAGATGATCAGTTGAGGCATAGCGGCCGTCAGTTTCGTGCTGTCAGGCCAGAGATCGTCGATCAGCTGCCCTCGGGGGTCGCTCAGAAGCCTGGCGCACTGTTTGTTTGGATTTTGCTATTTCCGAGGCCAGATTGCGACGAAGGCGTTCGTTCTTAGCGATGATATTGTCCAACCTCTGTTTGGTCTGCCTAGCTTGTGCCATGGTCGCTTGTATTGTCTTTTGCATTGGGTTTGAAGATTTGGGTTTGAAGATAAGCAGAGGTCCAAGGCAAGTCTTGCTGCGATGGTTTTTGGTCCAGGCGAGTTTGCTGGAATGAGGTCATCTCTCTGTGCGGTCTCGTCAGTGGCTATCGGAGGATCTTCAGTCACGCCTGCCATGGATGTATTTGAGTATTCCCACAGACGGCGCCAATTGTGGAGAAGTGGTTTGGAAATACTCTTCAGATCCTGGGAGACGCTAATGATCTTCAGCTAGCCACCTGAAAAGATACAAACACTCCGGTCGGGGGTGCCGGAATTAGTACTCCGACGGACAAGTTAGTTCAGATACTCAAGATAGCTTGTTTACTAAGTTTAATGAAGTGATTCTTACATACCTTTCTAAATCTGTGATTCTTGTATTTATACCTGCTTTTCGGGACCTCGGGGCTTGAGCCTACTTTTATCCCATTCCCCTTTCATTCATTCGGAACTACTGACCTACGTCTATTCGGCTTTCCTAATGTATTCGGCGTCCTAGTCACGCAATATGAAGCCGAATAGTATCTGACTTCTGGGGTACGCATCTTCCGACTCTTCTACTTATTCGGCTCCCACAAAAAAATTTGAGCATATCAGATCTGAGAAATACACACAGGAACAACAACTACAAAAAAAAAAAAAAAAAGATCTAAATAATTAAACAAGAAGAAATGATGGGTGTAGACGTCCCCGAACGTCCCGGGAGGATGAATTCCCGTTTTGTTCTTTTGGGCTCACTACAGTTCAGGACTCAATGTCACGGTCCTGTATCTAATCTCACAGCGTGCAATGCATGACCGATGAATCATCAAAGAGTCCAAATCCGGCAAATCGTTTTTGAAAACAGATTTTTATGAAAGAATTGCCAAACATGGACTGCTTTGCCAGATACAGAGTCATCACCTAAATATTTTATTTTGGGGAATTTAGGAAACCCTGACTTGTTGCCTAAGGCCACGTGTCCATCATCACCAAAGTTGCCTCGGCTCGAGAACTTGGGTACGATTGGGGAAGGTCACTTCGTGAGCACCCCCGCTCGCCCGATCAAAGATCGGCCTCTACTAACCATGATATCGAGTTTTGAGAACATTATGTGCTCTTATTCCGGTTATTGGCCTAGATTTACTATGTGATGCGCACAGCATACAAGTATAGACTGGATCGCCCGAATTGGAACAAAACATCTCATGTTTGTTTTGAAAAGGGTTTGCTACTCGCAAGTAGGCTTAAAATGTGGATTTGCCACCCTTAGGTGGGCTTAGAAAACATGATGATTTGCCACTCTCAAGTGGGTTTAAAACTCACAATTGATGAATTGTTCCAATCCAAATAATCCAACCTTCACCCACAGGCATTCAGGCAATTATATCACATAAGCAGGTAGCCTCATGGTAAGCATGCTGTCATGGTAGTCACTTACACGCATACAAGGATGTTAAAGCATAAATACTTACTGAGTACTCCAAGCCAAAACAGAAGCTATGTTAGAAATCCATGCATGATCCTAACTATACAGAAATGCCTAATGCAACACATGCAAAAATGCAACTACAATAGGCTCGGCTATTCTAAGATGGCATATGAGATGCTACAGCTAACACGTATTCAACTTGGAATTGAAATACGATGCAGTTAGTATGATGCGCCGAGCCCGGTGCATGCAAAACAGATGAATGAATGCAAACATGCAAGCATAAGTATGCTAATTGAAACATGCCCTAATCTAACCATCACAAGCTGGTAAATGAAAGGGAGAAAGACGTGGGGTTGGAAGACATACACACACTCACGCACACTTATTACACAATTGTGCCCTCGCTCGGAGGGTCCGAATAAATAATACAAGCCGCCTAATTAACTAACTCACGAGCTAATTAATTATTACAAAACCGAATTAATAACTAGCTACAACTAATTATTACACAACTACTAACTAACAAGTAAGCAGTAAATGAATGCTATTCTAGCTCTGTTTGAAGAAAAGGAGGGTATGCATGCTCGCTTTGGTTCCTCGCCTCGAAACACCTTCCGGTTGCTCTTTAGAGGCTCTGTTTGCAGGGTGTCTTCCAGTGTTTGTTGTTGGAACTTACCAAAACACTGTTGGGGAATTCACCAGTGGCCTGCCGGCCATGAAAGGAGCACTGCCGGCCAACAACAGGGCACTGCCGGCCAAGGGTGGGAGTCTGCCGGCCATCAGTGGTGCACTGCCGGCCACTGGTGTGCTGTGACACCAAACTGCAACAAAGCACAAAATAGAGAAAATGGAGGGTTTCCCAAGGGTGTATACGCACTATGCCACCCCAAATCACCTCAAAACATCAAGGGAGAGGCCTAGTCGGATCCACGACCATCAATCACGCATCCCGCTGCATGGTGGCCAAAGATCCAACTTGTGCAAATCAATATGAAAATGAATGCACAAATACAATAAGTAAAGCCTAGAACTCTATCATGAATCATCAAGAGCTTCGGCGACCGAGAATTGAGAGACGTTCCATCACTCAGAGTATGAAACGCCTCTCATTCCTCGTGTTCGGATTAACACTTAATCCAAACAATGCAACATGTAAGCATGGCAAACATGCAAATGAACAACCTAACAAGGCTAATGACATGTAACAAGCACATAGGCATGATGTGAGGTGACAACCTTGGACAACATGACAAAATGCAACATGAACATGCAACAACATGTAATGGGGCTAGCATGCGGCAACATGTAAATATGGAGCAAGCATGCAACAATATGCAAGACAAGCATGCGACAACATGCAAAGGGATGGACTTAAACTAATGTGGGCAGCTCTCAACTAAGCCCAAATCAGTGGCCAATGAGTAATGAATTGATGGCATGAAAAGCATGAAATGGCAAGGCAAACATGTATGCCGAGTGGCTCAAGTATTAAGGCACAAAGAGGACAACTCTTAAGCACACTTAAGGAGCAACAAACACGGATGTATGACAATGAGGTAAGCTCTGAAATCTCATGTGAAGTGATGCCAAATCAAATCAACAATGCAAGCATGGCATATCATGATGCTTAAAACTCGAAGTGAGCAAAGGGATTTAAGCCATGGCCATACAAGGCAAACCCCAAGGGCTGAGGGGACCTAAAACAGTCCTAGGGTAGGTCCAAACAAGACCAAAACTAAGCTCAAAGCTAGCCAACATAGGCTAGAACACAAAGCCAAAAACATGGAGCATGCAAGGCTTTAAAGAGGCAATGCACTACACCTATTGGAACCAATCATGACAAGACTTGGACAACATAAAACAGAGTTACATCATGGTATAATAAGACCCAAAATGCACTGAAATGATGAGCCAATGGCTTAGGCTTAATGGCATGCACAAAGGTCAATTCTTGGGGCATAAAGCACAAGCTCTATAAAGCATTCAAAGCATGTCAAATGCAAGTGTATGACAACATTTCATGGACTGAAATAGCATATGGAATGAAGGCAAAGCATGCAAACATCACATGTATGGCATGGTAGGGGCCTCAAAACCCAAGACTAGCCTAAGCATTTACACTATAGCTATACAAAGCACGAGTGATATGGCCATGGCAGCCTAAAACAGTCCTAGAGCAGCCCAAAATAAGCATAAAATCATGTTAGAGCGAAGCCAAAATATGCTAGGATGATGAGTCAAAACATCATGCACAAAGGGCCGGTAAACAAGATTTGTTCTACACCTATATGGAGCATGCAAAGGATGATCAAACAAACTGTGGATAGGGTCATGACATGCCAAATGATGACCAAATACATGCTGAAATGTAAACCAAACAAGCTAACATTGCATGGCAAAGCATGGAGCATATGAAGCTAGTTTAGGGGATTTACACTACAAGTGTATCATGCAAGCATGGAGTGACAAAACCAACCCAAAACAGATTCATGGCATGGTAAAACATCACCAAAAACCCACTGAAATGGACTCAACACAAGCTAAGCACACATGCTACTTGGATGAGCTATGAATGGAGTTACACAACACATACTAGATGCATGCAAAATATGACCAAACCAGCCATGGACAGGGCCAAGGCAGGTCCTAAAAGTCACAAAAATATGCCTGAACCAAGCCTCAAAAATGCATGGAGGGATGGCCCTTTGGAAGGCCAAAAAATGCAAGCAAAGAGGAACCAAAAGAGAGGGGGCCACCCCCTCTGATTAAGGACCTCAAAACCACACTTTTACCACTGAAAATCCACTGGATTTCAGTGGTAAGAAGGCCAAACCAAGGCTAGCTCGGAGGCCTCAAGGAATGGCTTAAAACAAAGCCAAATAAAGCATGCAAGAGAGTTACACACTCTTAACAGCAAAATGACCTTAAACAAACTTCAAAAGTACTTAAATACAAGACTTTTTTCAGTTATAAGGAAGGCCTAAATCAATATGCAAGAAAGGCTAAAACAAGGTACAAGAAAGTGCTAAAATGAGGAAAATACTCACCCTTGAAGACTCTCTTCGAAACCAGCAACTTCAGGGGGTAGAAACTCACTTTCAGACCTCAAGAAGACCTCCCAAGAAGCTTGGTCCAATGGTGGTGGTGTATCTCTATGTGTTGTTGTCACGCCCCAAACCCGCCCCTAAAAGTTTGGGCATGACCCAATCGAAAACGGACACTAAACCTGTTATACGTATCATACGGGGCCTGATTGGAAGCATTATATATATAAAAAAAAAATGTCAAACCATATCCATTGAGCTACTATTGACATGCCAGGATCACACAAACCATGTCGGGAAGATAATACTCGGAAATGTGCATCTGTGCACCGGTTACATACATACATACAAGCAAGCCTAGCCTTAAATTGGCGCATAACAAAAAAAAAGACCATTAATTACAGACCACCCAAGACAGGTAGTAAAAAAAAATACAAGCCAAAACTCGATGCAAGTCTACAAAAAGGGACGGATCTTCGTATGTGCCTGAACATACGGGGCTGACAAAAGTAAACGAGCTTCAGACATTAAGACTGGCTCCCGGGCTGATAACCTACAGAAACAGACAAAATACAGAATGAGCGAAACTCAGTGAATAATAGTACCTAGGTAGCGTAATGTTCAACTTGAATAATAAAGTATAAAACTGTAGAAGCATATGATCGATTACATTCTGTAATTATTTTCATTACAGTCATAGATCCAGTTTTCTTAACAGAGTAACTTTAAACCCAACATGTACAGAGCAGTCATAAATCCACAGATACAAGATGGCCATAGGCCCAGAAATATATATACATATGCAACTATAGAACTCAAAAAGGTAAATCCAATGCTATTGTATTTCCAGAACGGCCTTTAGGCCTGGAAATAACAGAACGGCCCTTGGCCCAGAAATACAGAATGGCCCTCAGCCCAGAATGAATGTTACCAAACAGAATGTTGCATAATGGCCCCCGGCCCAGACAGAATGTTACCAAACAGAATGTTACATAATGGCCCCCGGCCCAGACAGAATGTTACCAAACAGAATGTTACATAATGGCCCCCGGCCCAGACAGAATGTTACCAAACAGAATGTTGCATAATGGCCCCCGGCCCAGACAGAATGTTACCAAACAGAATGTTACATAATGGCCCCCGGCCCAGACAGAATGTTACCAAACAGAATGTTACATAATTTCTTTCCACAATTTCACTTACACCCCATTTCGGTCACGATTATATACTGTAGGATCTTACAGAAAAACTCAATAGACTTCGGGACAACCCACAAAGCAGAAGAACTTTAGATAACTTTAAAACGGATTAATCTTAAGGTTGTACAGAGGCACATAAATCCTTTTAACCATTACATGAGTTACACAGTCAGTTTATAGGAATAGTTAACAACAAGTAACGCATACTCCACAAATCATATATGTGCCCTCACAATATTATTTGTAAGGATAGAACAATTTACCTCATAATAGTCGTGATTCATTAGTGACAAAGCAAAATGATTTGGAATATCCAAGCATCGTTATTCTATTTAGTTATCGTGCGTCCTCCTTTCGCTTGAATGCACTAACATTCAATTAAACTTGTAACACATATGAAAACATGAGTAATGCAGAAATCATATAAGTAATCTGAGTCCATAATTCATTGGCAGAACGATTTTGTTGGTTCACAACATCACAATTTGGCCCTTGGCCACAACATGTTATGACTTCACAATTTCTTTTGATGCCTTCGTAATTCACAATGTTCCTCACATAGCATATACTTTTAATGTTCCCACAAGTTCACAATATTTCTTACAACGGAGGATATAACATCAACAACAATAGTAATTAATGGTTAAAGATACATCGAGTACTATTACTCACAGTGGTTAGGTGCTTGATCCACCCCTGTCGTCAATCCTACACAATTCACATAATTCAAACATAATCCATCATAGTATAACATCATTTAGTTCAACATTATTCAACACAACATAACTTCAACAAAAGTCAACATTTAGTTCATCAAGACCATTTGTAATTTAACATAATTCAAATAAATCATTGAATCTCATTTCAACATTCCAAAACCAAGTTTATATCATTCACACCATTAATAGATTATTTCTCCAATTTTTCCTTTACATTATAACATGAATTCCAACATTTATAGCACAATTCATTCGCGAATTTTAAACATAATTTCAAAACATTTCCAAATTCCAATTAAACTTGTACATATACAATTCAATACCTCAATTTCATCATTCTACCTTCAATTTGGGCCAATTCATTAGTTATCATCATTAATCAACCTAGGGTTTCAAGAAAATCAAGGGTTTCAAGACAAAAATCCAAACTTCTCAAACCATTACTTCTTCTTCCAATTTCTCATTGATTACAAATCTAAAGTTCCTAATCCATCACCTTAATCTAGCAATTGCATCTCCAACATAATAAACCCGAAACCCCCAAATCACAAATTGGACATAATATTCCCAAAACTATAGATTTTGTATATAGATACTCCAAAATACCATAAATTCATACTCAAAATATCATAAATCCATCAATGAATACAAATAAGATCTCCTACCTCAAGATTCAAACAAGAAGAACAAGCTTTGAGAGGAATCCTCCACAAATTCGAATTTCCAATCGGTTGAAAATGTTGCCTCTTTCTTATTCTCCATCCTTGATACAAGATCTATGGTGGATTTGTTGAGAAAAGTGAAGGAAATCAAGGTTTGGGAAGCTAGGGTTTCGGACATGAAAGAGGGGAGAAGAAGAGAGCAAAAGAAAATGTGAAAAATGAGCTCAAAATCCCGTTTTTGGAGCTGCTGCCCGCACATCGCCGCACGTGCGCCGCACTTCCCGCACGTGCGGCTCTGCTTCCAGCAAAAATGTGAAAACTTCAAACATGCGTAACTCTCTCATTCGGACTCCGTTTTAGGTCATTCTTGTGCTCAAATTGAAGCCCCGAAAATAATCTTTCCAATGGTTCTAACCTCACATCCAAATTCAAAGTGTGGAAAAAGAAAAGGGTAAAAGAGTGACGGCTGATCGTAGGCGAATTATTCGAATTAAAGTTTTTGGTCCAATCTTACTTTACCATCACACCACTACCTCAATCAATACCCCAAAATAGATAAAACGTTCTCAATTCCAATGGATATAGTTGAATTAAAACACATTAACCCCTAATTAAATAAGGACGACTTCTGGGGTCATTACAGTTGTAGTGCAAAAGTGCAAGGAAGAGGGACTAAAACAATAACAATATAGAGAGAGAGCAAGAAATATATAGAGAGAGAGAGAGCTATATCTCTTGTCAAAGTGCTGAACCTCTGCTAAGGAGAGAGACCCTCTCCTTATATAGAGGAATGCAAAGCTAAAGCTTCTTCAAGAAGCTTTACAAGGGTTCCATCCCTCCATACACGTGTATGGAGGGGAGCAAACAAAAAACCAACTGGCTCAAAAGATCTGGAGGAAAACCAGCTGAGACAGGGGGGTGGCGGCCATCACCAATGGCCGACAGTGGCTCACTGATGGCCGGCAGGGCATCATCAATGGCCTGCAGGCACAAAGACATGGCCGACAGTGCGATGCCATGGCCAGCAGTGCACCAAAAGGTCCACTAAGAAAGGACCTAACCAAGGTCCAAGAAAGGGGCAGAAAGGATACAAGGTCCGAAAAGCTCGAACCGGTGACATTCCACCGCGACAGTCGAGTACTCAGCGAGCAATCGAACTAGTTGTTGGGTGTACCTACAAGCACAACCAAGTCTTGAGGACGGTCAAAAATGGGGTGTCTACAGTTGCCCCTCTTTGACAGAACTCAACAGTCACAAAGTGACGGGAGTGAGTGTCAAAGTCCAAAGACGACTCATTTTTGACAAGGCCGAAGACTCAGACAATCAATCAATATAGGCATGCAGAGATGCGCTCGGAGGTTGGGGCAAAATGCAAACGGTATGCAAGATGCAAGAGCATGACTAATAATCATGCCAAGAATGCTGTAATGAAGCAAATCATGCAACAGTTTTAAGCAGGTGAACAATAGTCCTACATATTCCGACAGGAAGGATGTAAGAAAATTATGCAATTCTTATCACGTTTCATGCGGAGTGCATACAATACCCGTGCGGCTCGTTTGGCCATGCAGCTTCAAATGAACCGTACATCTTCAAATGAACCGTACATACAATATCGTGCCTGAAAAAAAAATGAACTTAACAAGTACAATATCGTTAGAAACATGCATAACAATGCATTTGAAAAGTGCGTGACAACGTATGCGAAGTGTGCATAAACACATATAAGTAAAGCATACGTGACAACGCATACAATGTATGAAGTAGGAATTTGAACACATGTAAGTAAAGCACACGTGACAACGTGTACAATGTGTGAAGGAATCGAACACGTGTAAGTAAAGCATGCGGGATGAACGCAGGCAATGTGTAAGGTAAGCAAAGGTATGAACACATATCAGTAAAGCACACGCCGAAACGTGCACAATGTGTAACCACCTGGAAATACATATACACATGTAAGTAAAGCATGCAGTAACGCAAGCAATGTGTATAGCAGGAATGAACACATGTCAGTAAAGCATGCGATGACGCAAGCAATGTGTAACCTCCTGTAAGATGCCTAAACACATGTAAGTAAAGCATGCAGTAACGCAAGCAATGTGTAAAGCAAGCAAAGGTATGAACACATATCAATAAAGCACACGTCGAAACATGCACAATGTGTAACCACCTAGAAATACATATACACATGTAAGTAAAGCATGTAGTAACGCAAGCAATGTGTATAGCAGGAATGAACACATGTCAGTAAAGCATGCAATGACGCAAGCAATGTGTAACCTCCTGTAAGATGCCTAAACATATGTAAGTAAAGCATGCAGTAACGCAAGCAATGTGTAAAGCAAGCTAAGGTATAAACACATATCAGTAAAGCACATGTCGAAACGTGCACAATGTGTAACCACCTGGAAATACATTATACACATATAAGTAAAGCATGCAGTAACGCAAGCAATGTGTATAGCAGGAATGAACACATGTCAGTAAAGCATGCAATGACGCAAGCAATGTGTAACCTCCTGTAAGATGCCTAAACACATGTAAGTAAAGCATGCAGTAACGCAAGCAATGTGTAAAGCAAGCAAAGGTATGAACACATATCAGTAAAGCACATGTCGAAACGTGCACAATGTGTAACCACCTGGAAATACATTATACACATGTAAGTAAAGCATGCAGTAACGCAAGCAATGTATATAGCAGGAATGAACACATGTCAATAAAGCATGCAATGACATAAGCAATGTGTAACCTCTTGTAAGATGCCTAAACACATGTAAGTAAATCATGCAGTAACGCAAGCAATGTGTAAAGCAAGCAAATTAAGACAACTCGCGATAAGGAAGTGCATAACGATGTGTGACAAGGAAATGCATGACAATGCATGATAGAGGAAATGCATGACAATGCATAATAGGGATAAGGAAATGCATGACAATGCAAGTAAGGTGCGCATGACGATGCGTGATAAGGAGAATGCATGACAATGCATGATAGAGAAAACGCATGACAATGCATTTTAGAGATATGCAAAACAATGCATGTGAACTAAATGGGCGTTTATTGTAACAGACGAATGCTAATTGGCATCAACAAAAGAGAAAGATGCTTAATAACGGCATCTTAAAAGGAGACCTCCGGTTTACCTCCCGGAGGGTTTGGGATGCGTCGTCAAAAGGACATACCTCGTGCGCATTGATGGGTGTAAACCATCGTATATTGAGGACGTGATTCCCGAGCTCCCACGGAGGCGTTTCGGATCAAGTTTTGAGCATCCCGCGGGATTGTTGGGACCTGGGAACAGATTCCAAGATCAAATAGGCCAGGAAAGCTGGAGAAGGCTTACTGGTCACCAGGGACAACCGCCGGCCACTGCCGGCCATCATTACCCACCGCCGGCCATCGACATCATGCTGCCAGCCACCGATGTGCCCCTGCCGGCCATCGGTGGCAGATTCGGGCAAAAAGGGCTTTTAAGCCGTGGGTCTTTAAATAGGCTCAAAACCAACCCATTTCTTCACAAATCCTTCCATAGAAATCAATTTCCTTCCTTCCTAGGTGTGCCTTCTCTCTAGATTCGCGCATTTTACGCGTTTCCCAACACCCTATACAACCTTGCATCACTAAGGACTCTTGGTTTTCTTCGATTTGAACCGATCAGAAATTGCATCTGAGGCTTCTTTCATCATTTCCCGCATTTAAGGATCATCTCCCCCGATCTTCTCTCGAGGTTAGTTCACTTTCCTGGGTTTTTCAACTTTTCTTGAATTTTCTCTCTCTTAGGGTTTGAGTTTATTCTAAATTTCATCCTTTTGCTCATTTCCGCATCACTCTTGCTCATTTTTGCATCATTCTTGCTCATTTTCGCATCATTCTTTTGCATCCATCTCCGATGGCTGACGATGTGCCTCATGACGAGGGTTTACGAGGGTTTCCCCACACTCCCTCCAGTAGAGTTAACGGCAAAGTTTGCGGCTGAGCCAGAGGTTGAGCCTCAGCCGTTACCATTGGACGTACGTCCTTTCGACCTTGCGGTGTACCATCCGGAGACTCACATCATTCCAGTGGCAGGAGGCATCCATACCTTTACCGATTTTGATGAGGATGTTCCAGACGACCTCTTATTGAGAGAGCCGATGTCTCACTTGTCGGCCATTGCCGTGGAGGTACCACCTCTGTTTTCCTGTAGTATTACTTTCGAATACTTGCATCTCTTGCGTTGTTTCGATCTAATTGCATCGCATGCTTTGATCTGACTGCATTTCATACATTGCTGATTTGCCCTTGAATGTACCTTACACATTACTACCCTGTATATACTGCACATAACCGCATCTCATGCGTCACTATTCTGAATTCGAATGCATCTTTGACACATCACTGCTCTGGATGCAACTGTATTTTCAATACACCACTAATCTGATCTGAACTGTATTTTCAATGCACTATTGATCTGATTCGAACTGTGTTGATTTGGTTTGAACTGCATCTTCAATACACTACTCATTTGATTTGAAACTGTATTTTCGACAGGAGGGCTCTCTCTCCTTTCGAGGCTACGACGCTACGACCGCTCGCGACTAGTACGATGTGCTCCCCACGGGGGTCCGCTGGATTGTCAACGAGACCGGCTTCGGTATATTTTGTTGCGGCCTGACGCGGGTTACAGCGAGTCGCCCTCTCTTGGGGGCTCTTGTGGAGAGGTGGTGGGACACCACCAATTCTTTCCATTTTTCCACAGAAGGGGAGATGACCATGACTCCTTTTGATTTTACTATGATCACCGGTCTGGGCGTAGGAGGTGATCCGATTCCCCTAGATCCCAACATGGGGGAGTGGGTGGCCGCATGGGATGTGTTGCTTGGAGCACGTCCACCCCTTGCTCAAGCGGGTATGGTTAGATACTCTTGGTTTGAGGAGCATTTTCGCGGGGATGATCCTGAGACCGATGAGGGAGTGGAGCAGTACGCCAGGGGCTTCCTCCTGTTCCTTTTTGGTACCAACCTGTTTTCGAACAGGTGGAATACCGTGGGTTTGTACTTCTTGAGCGCCCTGGTGGTGCTTCCGTAGGTCCGCTCCTACAACTAGGGCGCAGTCGGCCTCACCACTCTTTATGGATACATGAGCTCCACTTCTCGGATGTGTGGGAGGGTGGTTGGAGGCTATTGGCGAGCTTGGGAGGTACACAACCTAGTTCCCCTTTTCATTACTTTGCTTAGCATTTGTATGTTTTGCTTTGTTCAACATTTGTACTCTCCGTACTCACTGTCACACTGTATGCTTTCTGCTTTGCATTTTTTGTACAACATACATGCTGCACACTGCACACCATACACTGCACACACAGGATCTGCACACTGCTCATGATACACTATATGCACAGGATCTAATGTTCGCCTTTCTAGGCCTGCATCTGTTATGTATTGTACTGCATTCTGCATTCTGCTTTCTGCATTCTTGTTCATACATTGTACTGATCACATCTGTTCAACAGCTTTGGGTATATGCATACTTCTCGGCGCTTGCTCTAGATCCGGTGGAGGAGACTGCAGTGACGGTCCCATTCTCTGATGTATATGACGGTCCGCTCCATCGTAGGACCCGGGAGAACTTCATGTTCTTCCGGCAGTATTTTGACACAGTCGCGGCGCGTGAGGTAAGTCTACCATAAAATTATTTCAATTAACCTAATGCACCTGCCTTAGTTATTTGACGACTGATCATCTCATTGGTTCTCTTTCTCAGATTACATGGCGACCATGGGAGGTGATTCCGTCAGGACTCCGAGATCAGTATCGCGTTGCCCAGAACATGTCTTAGTACTGTATCCTCTTCGAGGGGCCGATCTGTCGGGCTTGGTTTCTGAGTGAGCGCTTTGTGCGTCAAACTTTGGGATTGCCTGCCCCATTTGTACCGATGGCGCCTCCACCATCGATGAGGGAGACACACATGTTATCCGCCGACCAGGTGATCCAGTTCATGGTAGGGCTGGAGACAGATTACTTCCATGCCGAGGGCGACTACGCGACCTTCATTCAGACACATCTGATGCCGCCTTTGACTGGTGTCCGAGGAGGAGAGGGAGTGAGGGCTCCGGCTACGAGAGGCAGAGGCGGAGCGACCAGGTCTCGTAGGAGGAGAGGTCCTGAGAAGAGACAGGGGTCTGGATGGCCAGTGCTGCCTGCTACTATGACACTTCGAGGGCAAGCTGGAGAGATTTATCAGGTTCCCTTTGCTCCTCCTCCAGTTGGTCACGAGCTTGTCGGAGGTTATGGCTCGACTCCGGTATATACTCCACTGTCATCCCTTGTATAGTCATTTGATTTCACTTGATATTCTGTAGAATACTAATGATTTCAATCATTTTTGCAGGCTCCCATTGAGTACACTCGTCAGTCTCTGGCGATGACGGCTTCAGTGATGGGGATGCTGCAAACGAGCATGGACCTACTCAGTATCTACAGCATTCCGGTAAGTTCGACCTGCACTTTGTGCCATGAAGTCTTTTCTTAACACACCATCACTTGTACAGCTTGCACACTACATTGATCTGATACATTATTCCCATACACCACTCACGGTATACATTCACTGCAAATCATTCAATATTCACAGTACATCATTTTTTTCTGCATCTGATACATTTTGATTACTAATGCATTTTGGTGGATTGTCCCTTTTTCAGATTCCTTTCTTGCCGCCAGGCCCATCAGGTGTTCCAGCAGGAGCAGGGGCGGGCCCTTCAGCACCTCCTCGAGCAGCAGGGGGAGCAGGACGGGGGACTAGTTCATGGGGGCCTGCCCCAGATGATGATGAGTCTGACGAGGAGGCGATGAGTTCGCAGTCAGAGTCAGAGTCAGATGCTGATGGTGGAGACCCTGGACCTTCGTCCAGGAAGAGGACCAGGACGGATTCCTACACTTGAGGCCACCGGCACTGATCCAGACATTTTGCTACTTCAGATGCTGATCTTCTTTTGTTTTATTTTCCTTTTTACTAGTAGTTTTGCACATTGTACTACGTTAAGCAGGTTTATTTTGAAACCAATCTCTTTTGTAAAAAGAAACTATGACGGAATGAAAACAGCCTTTTTGTTGAAAAAGTGTTTCGCTTGTACATTTTATGCATCACATCGCATCGCATTACTTTACCCAACAATGTAAATGAAATCGAAGTCTTGTTTTGAAAACCAAACGCTCAAATTGCACTAATCAAGCAGTGAACTGACTAATAACAAAACAACTCGATAAACAAAACAAAGTCTAGCAAGTTTACAACTCGATAAGCAAATTGCAACAACTAGATAAATGAAAGGAAGATAATTACAACCTAACACAGAAAAAGAAAATAATACGTCTTAAACAAGACACGACAAAGTCCAACAGGACAAAACAAGACCTTGAAAGACACAAGGAACAGGACTCCACTGCAACGGACAACTGGGCCTTCAGTGCGGGAGCCAATGAGCAAGAGGGGAGTGGTGCCGGCCATCAATGGGGCCTTGCCGGCTATCAGTGTGCCATTGCCGGCCACTGATGAGCCACTGCCGGCCATCGATGGCAGACTCTCCGAAATGACGACATCTGTCCTCCACTCACTACCTTATCCTCTATATGAGTTCCAGCTTCGGGATTCTCTTCATTTCAGCTCAAATTTGCACCAAATGGAAGCACTCCTTGCCCAAAACCTCACAAATTGGATTGCTTCTCTAGATGGCTCGGAAAAGTTGAACTTTCGGGGCTTCGGCTTGAATGCACTATTCACGCTGGGCCGTACTCCGCTGCATCTTCCTTTCCTCCATGCCGCGGCGAGGTTTTGGAACCCGGTAACACATGTCTTTAGCTTTAGCAGGCAAGAGATGTGTCCTACCTTCGAAGATTTCCAAGTTTTGATGGAATCTGAGCGTAACGAGGAAATCTTGCCTCAACTCCGATTTGGCCACGTTCAAGCCCTAGGACAAATGTGTGGCCTCACTTTGCATAATGCTCGATCATTGATTCATGACGGGGAGCTGGACATCCCAAGCTTGGTTTGCCGATTTTCTGATGTTGGCGACCGCGGCGACCATTATTGGCAGGGCTATCGGCGACACGCGCTTTGCCTATGCTTGCTATCTCATTTCTTACTTGCCCCGGGCTCCAGTGGATTCAGTGTCCGGTTGATCGAGGTTGCCCAGGGTTTGAAGGAGGGCAAGAGCTGCATTGCCATGACATTGGCTGAGACATTGATGGGCTTGGATGCTTTCCATCACCGGGAGACGGCTAGGCTTGCGGGGAGTCCACTACTATTGCAGGTAATGTTTCCCACCCAATCTTACATATGTATTGCTCACATCACTCGGCCCTCAGGCTTGGTTTTTCTCACAAAACCCTTTTCTTACTTTTCTCTCATCGTACATCTCTCTATTCTTTAATCTCTCATTTTTCATCCCTCCCCAGGTGTGGTTGATGGACAAGTTGCAAGTTATGGACTCTTGCCCGGCATACTCAGCTCGCAGCTATTTTTTCCGACAACGCTTGATCGATGCCCTGGATGAGGGTTGGTGGTACGACTGGATGTGCAGTTTGTCCGCAGACCGCATCGCTTGGCGGTGCCCTTGGCTCAATCTACCGGTGATGGGCTATAGCATGACCCGCTGTAACATGCCCCCGAACGCATCCCGGGAGGGTTAAGTCCCGTTCGGTTCACATTGGGTTCACTACAGTTCGAAGGACTCAATTTGTCACAGTTCTAAATCTGAACCAAAGGGTCCAACTCTGGCAAATCGTTTTGAGAAAGAAAACAGATTTTGAAAAAGTAGTGCCAAACATGGACTGCTTTGCCAGATTATAGAGTCGCCACCTAAATATTTTAAAATGGGGAAATTTAGGAAACCCTGACTCGGTGCCGAAGGCCACGTGTCCGTCATCACCAAAGTGACTTGGCTCGGGAGCCTGGGTACGATCGGGGAAGGTCAGCTATGAGCACCCCCTTTCGCCCGGTCCGAAGACCGGCCTCTACTAACCATGATATCCGTTTTTGAAGACTTTATGCGTTCTTATCCCGGTTATTAACCTAGAATTACTATGTGATGCGCACAACACAAAAGTATAGACTAGATTGCCTAACTTGGAAATAAACATTGCATATCCGTTTTGTTTGGAAAACAGTTTGAAATTGCTACTCGCGAGTAGGCTAAAACACGGATTTCGATGAGTATTCCCAACTCAAGTAATCCAACCTCCACCCACAGGCATTCAAGCAGTTTATCACATAAGCACTTAGCCGCATGGCAGGCATACTGTCATGTTAACATTCACACGCATGCGACATGCTAAAGCATAAAACTTACATCGTACTCCGTGCCAAAACAAGAAACCAGTTAGCAAAACATGCATGACCTAGTTTATGTTAAGTGACTAATGCATCGCATACGGAATGTAATCTAGACAGGCTCGGCTATCCTAAGCATGGCACATGAAATGCAACAACTATCACGTATTCAATTTGGAATTGAAAGTACGATGCAGTTTGTATGATGTACCGAGCCCGATGTATGTAAACAAATGCATGAATGCACGCATGCATTGCATAAGGTATGCTAATTTAGATGTGCCCTAATCTACCATCATAAGCAGGTAAATAAAAGGGTAGAAAGAAATGGGGGTTGGAAGACATGCACCCACTCACACACACTTATTACAAATTTGCCCTCGCTCGGAGGGACCAAAAGAATAATACAAATTAATTAACTACGCAAGCTAATTAATTATTACAAATTAACTAAATTAATTAACAAATTAACTAAGTTAATTAAAGCAGTAAACGCCTCGGGAAGAGGGCTCAAATGCAGCGCGCGCTCGGAATTGGCTCAGAATCGCACTGCCATGCACGGATTGCCTCTGTTTCCCCTGCTATCCTCCTCTGAAAATTGCCAAAGTCCCAGGAGTGCCTCTCAGGGCACTGGGGAGTACCACCGGCTGGGGTAGAGCACCACCGGCTGAAGAAGGAGGCCACCGGCACTATATGAAGTTATCGGCTGGCAATTGACTGCCGGTCGGCACTAAATAGTGCCGGCCGGCACTTAACACCTGCAGAACCTGCAACCCACAGCAGCAGAGGACAACAACATGCATGGCAATGTGATTCAAGGTATTTATGCACTATACACACCCCTTATCATGTTATTGACTCAAAGGGGCATGTGCCTCGATTCCCGGACCACCAATCGCGCATTTCCATGCATGATGGCCCTAAGAACCAAGAATGCAACTTTGATTTCAAATGCATGCAATGCAAACAAGCAAACAAGGGTGCTCAAACCTCTATCATGACTTGGTCAAGAGGCTTAGCATGCATGTTGATGCAATGAAGTCCTAAACATGTCAACTAGTATGCAATATGGCAATACAATGCAATCATGCAAGTAAGCATACAAGACAAGCATGCGAATCAATGGAAGGATGGTCTTATACATGAATTAGGCAACTCAAATAGTCCTAAAATCAGTGGCCAAAATGCTAAGTCAAGAGGGCCAAACACACATGCACACATGTATAAGTTAAGGCACCAACACTTAAGCATAATTAAGCAACTCTTAAACACATCTAAGAGGCACAAACATGGACTATTAGCATACATGAAAAGCTCTGAAATCATGCAAAACATGGTGCCAAACCAAGCTAAACAAGACCAAACAAAGCATGCAAATAGCCCGAGTGCTTGAAGCAAGGTAATGAGGCTTTGAACCACACTTGACAAGACCAATCATGGCAAGACTCGAGCAACCAAAAATAGGTTTTCAGCATGTGAAAATACACCCAAAACTCACACTCACGGCATCCTAAAAGCTCTAAACACACAAGCATGCACAAGGCACCCTTGAATGCATAAAAGGACACACCCTTAAAGCATGAAAGAGATGACAAAAATGAACATGTGAGCATGGATTAGGGTCTGAAATAGCATGTAAGAGGGTTCCAAACCCTTGAAATCATGGAGGCAATGCATCCTACACATGCACCTACTTGAAGCATACAAGCTACAATGCAAAGGGGCTATACAAAGCATGCCAAGATTGACCCAAACAACCTAGGACAGACCTTATACATGGCAAAACAAGTACATTTCCAGTTTATGACCAGCCACAAAAATAGAAGCAAGATAGGCTAACAAAGCATGCAAAATTACGGTAAATAGAGGAGATTATGAAACAAGTGCAAGATAGGGGTCCCAAAAAGGGTTGAGCCCTTCTTCAATGTTGAAGAAGGGCTCAAAATAAGCCTACTTACAGTTTATTACATGCTCAAAAACAGATTATACACCAGCCAAATATACTATGCAAGAATCATGGCATACAAGGGGGTAAAGAGATAGGTGCTAGATGCTATCATCAAACAGCCAAATACCCTTCATGAGACATGTAGAGGGGGGAAAGATAAGCCACTTTTCAGGCCTGTCGAAGGCCCAAAAATGGAAGCATGGTAGGCTAAAGAAACATGCAACAAAATAAGGACCCAAGAGGGTATTGAAGCAAGTCATACATGGGGGTCCCAAACAAGGTTGAGCCCTTCTTCGATGTTGAAGAAGGGCTCAAAGCAAGCCTCTTTGTAGTTTACATCGAAGCTCAAAAATACATGCAACTATGGCTTAGATATGAACCAAGAAAATGCTAGTTTTGGGGAAAAGTGTGCTTACCCTTGTAGACCAACAAACCAGCACCCCTTGGTCCAAGTTTCTGAGCTCCTAACCTCTGCAAATGACCTCCCAAATGCTGGAATGGAAGATGGAGGTGTTGTGCTAGGTGTTGTAGAGCAAATGATACAAGAACCAAGGTGTTTGGAAGCTTGGATAGGATAGATATAGAGAAGGAGGTGGGATATATGTATCTATATCAGAATATATGTATATCCTCTGGTTTTTTGCTTAAGAATCTCCAACCACCCCAATGGAGAGGAAGGCCTCTCTTAAATAGACAAAGCTTAGCTTCCAAAACAAGCTTCAAAGGGTCAAAAGAGTTCAAGGGGGGGTGCAAGGCTTATTCAACAAGCTTGGACAGCTGGTAGGCTTCTTGAGGAAGCCAAGACAAGGGGTCAAGGCTTCCTCAAGAAGCCTTGAGCAAAGGGTGCAAAATAAGGGCCAAAAGGGTGCAAAATAGGCACATGGATGCACGTGGATCTGATTCTATGCATCCCAGCTGGCACAGCTGGTATGCACCAGGCTTGGGGGGTGCAAAGGGTTCAGGTCGGCCAGAAGGTTTGATCATCGGCCAAAATAAAGTGCCGGTCGGCACTATATATTGCTTGCCGGCTAAATAGAGTGCCAACAGATGATTCCAAGGCCAAAAAAGTTCCGGTGGGTATGCAAATCGAAGCCCCGGAAGTTAGCTTTCCAATGGCGCAAACCTTGCATCAAAATTCCTCCTGTGCAAAAAGTTATGCCCTTTTCCGTAAAGTCGCGCAGACTCGATCCAACCGGGATGATGCCCAGCTTCAATCAATCATATCTCCTCCACCCTGACTTGGCTCTAGGAGATTCTTGAACCAAAAATGAAGCCCCAGAAGTCTTTTTTCCAATGGTAGTGGCCTCATAGCTTAACTCCAAGTATGCAATTGAATAAGCCTGATTCAGCGAGGGCCGCTCGACTTTCTTTTACCCGGATTCATGGCGAACTTCTTCTCCAACCTATTTTCTCCCCTCCTCTCCTCTTTTCTTCAACTCCAAACCCCTAAACAAAGTGTTTTGAAGGGTTCGCCTCTCTCCTTGCCGAAGGAATTGAATCTTTGCCCTGCACATCTCTCAACACCGAGCAAACCATCAGTAATGCCCAAGTCTTGAGGGCGGTCAAAAATGGGGTGTCTACACCCGCCAACCTGGGATTCAGCTGATTAGCTTGACTCACTGTGTGTTCTACTTCCCATTCCGGTTCCAGCGCCAGTTTGGTCATGATCAGACTTGTCCACCAGAGGGAATAGAGTACCCGGCTACATTCCCAATTCGAGGCGCACAGCTTGCCCGGTATACGATAGCATGGAGGACTAGAGAGCTCCTAGCCCCCGCTCCCACTTTCAGTTGCACTTTGTCTGATGAGTGCATAGATTGGCTTAATGAGGAGGCACAGATTGGGCCTAGCTTGGCATCAGAGGCTTCGACCAGCTCTGGGAGGGGGCGCAGGAACACCTGGCTTAACTATGCCCCGAATTTATTGCTTTATTAGTGCTTTCAAGTTTTCTTTATGAATGTAATAAAAAGCAACTTCAATTTGTATGCAAGAGCAGGAGAACTCTGTATTGAAATCAATGAAATTGAAGGTTATGGGTACTGAAAATTTTCCGCTTTGGTCCAAAAATGGTCTTAGTTGTAAAAAGATTAATTTTGAACACAGTCAACTTTTATTACAACTTTTCAAAACCATTTTCGATATGGATCAGAACTGGACATGCTTGAAATCTATCATTCAGATGCACAACCTCGGATACCAGCAACTGGAAAGTTGCCCCTAGTCTGAATAGTACCGCGGCACTGCACAGCAACGGAAAGTTGCCCCTAGTCTGAAAAGCACTGCACCGGAGATCATAACCGAACTCTTGAATGCTGAATAGACAAAGATGGCCGAGATGATCAAATGGACAAAGTTGATCGGGAAAAAGTTTATTGCTGAACTTCAGGATGAAGTTGCCTACGTATCCCAAAGATGGGAATCAAGCCTTACATAGTTCAGGCTCGGGTTCACTCGAGTATTTTCACTCCCCTTTTATGCTCTAACTTTTGTCAAGGTCGCCCTTTGCGGGTTTTCAACCTTGCGAGCTCAGTTTTTGTAATTTCAAATTTTTTGTGCTCTGAGTTTTGCTTAGGTCGCCCTTTCGGGTTTTCGGCCTAGCGAGTCTCTCAGGGGTAATATTTCTTCAACTTGTCCATATTGATCGGCTGTGAGAACTCTAGGCCATCTAGGTCCATCAGAACCACAGCTTCGCCTGACCAGATAGCTTTAATGATGTAGGGACCAGTCCAATTGGGTCTGAACTTGCCCTTTGGGTCGTGGATGGGAGCTCGGTTGTCCTTGAGCACCAAATCTTCTTCCTTCAGATTCCTGGACTTAACTTTCTTGTTGAAAGCCCTGGCAATCCTACGCTGATAACCTTGAACATGTTACAGTGCTTTCAATCTTCGCTCGTCAAAGAGCATGAGTTTCTCAAATCTGCTCTGCTGCCAATCTGCTTCGGCTATTTGACACTCAGCCAACACTCGCAAAGACGGAACCTCAATCTCAATAAGTAGAACGGCCTCCATCCCATAAACTAATGAATACGGAGTCGCCCCAGTAGACGTTCTGATTGAAGTCCGGTAGCCCCACATAGCAAACGACAGCTTATCTGGCCAATCCCGGTAGGTTTCCATCATCTTCTGCAGTATGTGTTTGATATTCTTGTTGACGGCCTCAACCGCTCCATTGGTCTGCGGCCGATAGGTGGATGACTTATGAAAAGCCACGTTGTATATCTCCAACAAGTCAATCACTTCCTTCTTGAAGTGGGAACCATTATCTGAAATGACCTCGTTTGGGACTCCATAACGACAGATGATGTTGTTTCTGATAAACTTCGCAACATGTGAAGCCTTCAACACTGCATAGGATTAGGTCTCAACTCACTTTGTGAAATAATCTATCACGACGAGGATGAACTCATGCCCATTAGACCCTTTTGGCGTGACAGCCCTGATCACATCGATTCCCCAAACTGAAAATGGCCACGGGGAAGTCATATTGTACAGCTTTGACGGCGGGATGTTCATACGGTTTGCATGGATCTGACATTTGTGGCATCGCCGAACAAAGCCGATACAATCCTCCTCCATGGTGGACCAATAATAACCTTGTCTGAGGATCTTCCGCGCTAGCATTACCCCGTTCATATGTGCACCGCATTCCCCTCCATGGATGGCCTCCATCAGGCGTTTTGATTCTTCAGCTTCAACGCACAGCTTATGCATTCCCAGGTGACCTCTCTTATACAATTTACCTCCGCAGATGATGAACTGAACGGCCATTCTTCTAATTGCCCTTTTATCCTTGGCATTTACCCCTGGTGGATATGCTTCATTCTCCAAGAAATTTCAAATATCGTAATACTAGGGGTTCTCATCTTGAACCTCATCTATCGCAGCAATCGACTCGTAAGCCGGCATAAATTTCTGGTCGATAATGACTGGACGCATCCGGACTCCAAACGGGATATCTATCATGGAAGATAGAGTTGCTAGTGAATCTGTGAACCTGTTGTTCTCTCTTAACAGATGAGTAAAATTTAACTTCTCAAACCGAGGAATTAACAAATCCAAGGTCTGGTGATACATAATCATCTTTTCTTCTTTGACTTTCCAATCTCCTTTCGCTTGAGACACAACAAGGCTCGAGTCCCCAATGACGTCCAAGCGTTTTGCCCCTAGTTCCAGGGCTGCTTCTAGACCGGCGATGCATGCCTCATATTCTGCTTCGTTGTTCGAGACTTTGAACCGGAGTTTGAATGCTAGAGGGGTACGGGAGTTGTCGGGTGCTATCAGCAACACTCCTATCCCATACCCGTATTGATTTGATGCTCCGTCAAAGTACATCGTCCAAAACTCGTTGTCGATGTGCAAAATGGCCTCATCTGGGAATAAGTACTCAACTACTTCACCCCCTTCCACTGGATGATCGGCTAAGAATTCTGCTACTGCTCTTCCCTTGACTGACTTGCACGTCATATATTTCAGATCGAATTCGGAAAGCAACAGCAACCAACGAGCTAGCCTACCTGTAAGTGCCGGTTTCTCGAATAGATATTTGATGGGATCTAATCTTGAAACCAACATTACAGAGTGAGCTAACAGGTAGTGCCGCAGCTTCCTGGTGGCCCATACCAAGGCTAAGCAAGCCTTTTTCCAACAGTATGTAGCAAGTCTCATACTCCAGCATCTTCTTGCTCAGGTAGTGGATGGCTCTCTCCACTTTGTCCTCTGATTCTTGCGCGAGCATGCAGCCCATTGTAGTCTCAGTTACTGAAAGATACAAAATCAACGGTCTCCCTGGCTCTAGCGGTGACAACACGGGTGGGTTCTGTAAGTATTTTTTGATCTATTCAAAAGCAACTTGGCATCGGCCGTCCCATTGGAATTTCTTTCCTTTCTTCAAGAGACCAAAAAGTGGTTCACAAGTCAAGGTTAATTTTGAGATAAACCGTCTTATGAATTGCACTTTACCCAGAAAGCCTCGCACCTCCTTTTCAGTCCTTGGTGATGGCATTTCTAAGATGGCCTTGATTTTGGAAGGGTCGACTTCGATACCTCTCTGTGTAATCAGAAACCCCAGTATTTTCCCTGCTGTAACACCAAACGTACACTTCTGAGGATTCAGCTGCAACCGAAATTCTCTGATCCTTTGAAAAAACTTTTGCAAGGCGGTGTAGTGGCCTTCTCTTTCTTTGGACTTGACAATCATGTCGTCCATGTACACCTCAACCTCTTTGTGGATCATGTCGTGCAATATCGTGGTCACGGCCCGTTGATATGTAGCTCCAGCATTCTTTAGCCCAAATGGCATCACTCTATAGCAGTAAGTCCCCCACAGGGTGGTGAAAGCAGTCTTCTCTTTGGTCTTCAGGTGCCATCACTATCTGGTTGTAGCCTGAGAAGCCATCCATGAACGAAAACAAAGCATGCCCCGCTGCGAAATCCACTAACTCATCAATATGCGGCAAGGGAAAGTCGTCCTTCGGACTGGCTCTGTTCAAATCCCTGAAATCCACGCATACCCGGATCCTGCCATCCTTCTTCAGCACCGGAACAATGTTGGCCAACCAAGTCGGATATTCAGATACCAGCAGGAACCCTACATCAATTTGCTTGGTGACCTCTTCTTTAATCTTGAGGGCCCAGTCTGGGCGGATCCTTCTGAGTTTTTGTTTGACGGGTCGGGCCTCGGGGTCAAGAGGGATCTGGTGCTGTACAATCTCAGGATCGATTCCAGGCATGTCTTCGTAGGACCACGCGAAAACATCTTTGAAATCTTTTAATAAAGCGACTAAGCACTCGCGTTCCTCCGAAGACAACGTGGACCCGATCTGGACCAGCCGCGGGTCCTCCTCAGTACCAATATTCACGGTAGTGATTTCATCCATTAAGGGTTTAACAAATCTCTCCTGCTCTTGTTCAATTAAGCGTTGCAAAACCGGAGGAATTTCTTCCTCGTCGTTTTCATCAAAGTTTTGAAAGTCTGAGTTAATGCAATAAATCAAGGGCACAGAAAAGTACTCAGAAACCACAGCCACATCATTCTCATTAAGCACATCCAAATCGTCCGATTCTTTGGTTACAACAGACTCAAAAGAGAAAGAAAAAGACGACCTGGACAGGACTGTGGTATCCGGGTTATCACCCCCAGGAATACCGGACTCAGACTCAGTCGAGTTGGAACCTGATTCCGACTCAACAAATTCGGTGGAATCAGATTCCGGCTCACTACCTGATCTGGTGCTGCTTGATAAAAATCCCTCTTCATACTGCCAAATGAGAGAGGATGCGATAGATGCATCCAAAATGTTTGCTGGTAGGCCCGCAGTCGTTTTATTCCCGATCACGCATACCGAGAAGTTATCCCCCAAGCACTTCTGTTCGATCGGAGGATCTGAAAGTAGACATGCCAGTGCTACCCCCATTTCACTATCGATGTCCTCAGACTCCACTTTCTTGCTCTGTTCTGCCTTAGCCAATGGGTCCGTCTGCTCTTTGGCAACGTCATCCCTGGATAGTTGTAGGTCAAAGAAAATCTCAAAACCTGGCACGTGCTTCCTCTTCGCGTTCAGCCACGGCTCTGGGAAGCCACAAAATGGAAAATCCTCCCCCTCCCAGACAAAGCGTCCGTTTAGGGTACCCTGGATGGGTCTATGCATCAGCTCAAAAGGCTTCCCGGCCCTCTTCACTCTGGCTCTCCCAGCCATCTCCTTACCTTTCCTTACCCAATCCTCTTTGGTGGGCAGATAACCCAAGCCAAAGGTGTGTGGGTTGTGTGGCACTTCGGCCAATGCTGCGACGCCCTTCCGATCGCTCTTTCCCAATCCCATCCCGGGGATGTGCTGAAGCTTGTTCATGAGGTATACTGATTGAGCACTGACATACACCCCCTCATGAACAGCTAAGATGTTCTACACAACCCGGGCCTCAGCCAGGGTAAAGCCAGATAAGAACACATCCTCCATACCGTGCTTAATTTCCAAAACTAGCGTAGATACTTCCGACGGTGGATAGATCGATGAATTCCCAAAAACAATGGCTACTCCCTTCCCATGGGGGTATTTCACCATCTGATGCAAGGTGGACGAAACTGCCTTCACCTGGTGCAACCACGGCCGCCCAAAAGTAGGTTGAAGGTCGCAGGAACTTCCAAGACGTGAAAGTCTACCTTATGCTGTCCCGGCCCAACCTTGGTCTGAATTTTCACTGTCCCCATGACATCTCTACTCGTGTTGTCATACGCCCGAATCACCTGGGCTGTCGGCACAAAATCCGCGGTCTTTAAACCGATTGCATACGTAGTCCTCGCCGGGCACACATTGATGGCGAACCCTGTGTCGACCAACACCACGGGTATCCATTTGTTTCTACATTCGACAGAAATGTAGAGTGGCCTGTTATGGTTCGCACCCTCAGGTGGCAATTCTTTGTCGGAGAAAGTCAACATCAGGGTAGCCCCTCTCGGAAAAACTGAGCCCACCAGCTATTCGGGCGTGGTGTCTATTGAGAGCTTGGCCTTGTCCATGGCCGATAAGACAGCTTGTTGATGCACTCGCGATGCCATAAGCAGTCTCCAGATGGAGATGTCTGCTTGTATCTTTTTCAACTGCTTCAGTACAGCCCCTTCTTCGAGTTGCTTCTCTTTCTGTTTCTCGACCTCCTTATCTTTTCCAGACGCCTCTGGCTGATCTAGATGTGGGGGCTTGAAATACCGCCCGCTTCTAGTCATATGATTGACTTCGCCGATGTACCAGGTATCATCTGGTTGATTGCTCCCCCAATCCTCATCTGTGTGGGCAAGACATAGATCATCGTCTTCCCACCATATTCCGCCGGCAGCCAACAGACATCTGTCTGGCTCTGGTACAATTATACTCGCAGTACTCTCCGTCCACATGCTCGCAGCATTCTCTATCCTTGTGCACACAGCACTTTCAGTCCCCTTGGGGCCCTTAGCTTTCCTGATTCTCTCAGAATCCTCAAACCTTTCTTGTTTCGACTGCGTCAGTACAGCTGGCTGTTCAACACTTCCCGCATTCACAACGCCCAAGTCCGGAGCGAAATTCTTAGCACCGGCGCTCTCCAGCGATGCACTCTGATTTTCGGCCCTTCCGGCCACAACTGATGTTCTTGCCCCTGCCAGGCCCTTTTCCAACTGAGCTTCGTCGACAATGTCTGGTAGGTCATCAAGCCACCCGGCGACCTCTACTGACTCCTCAAAATCAGACCAGTTGACTGCCATGTCCCCTGGGTCTTGTTCATTGAAAAACTGGAGGTTAGCAAAGTCCTCTTCCACAACTGCCAAGTCATCTGTCCTTTGACCAAACTCATCCCCCTGTATCATGCAAAGCTCTGCCCCTGCCGGCAATCCCACGTTTGGCCCAACCTGGCCCATTGATAGAATGTAGTCACTCGGACTGTATACCTTCTCAGCAAAACTCCCAGATTCCTCAGATTTTGACTTAATAATCCCCTTCTCCTCTGAAACCTCCCCTGTTCTGTCTTCGATAGTCACCACCAATGGTTCGGGTTGGGTTCTGGAGATGTCCAACATGCACAAGTCAGTGCAGTCAGGAAGGAGCACCTCCGGCTTAGGTAGGTGGGATGGGGTGATGTATATGCTAGGATCATAAGACACGACCCCAGTCTGGATAAAGTTGATTCTTTTGGGAGGTGGAGCTTGGTTGTGCAGTGGGAGAGGGTTTGTTGTGACATTGGGTTTTTCTGGAGGTACAATCACCTGCTTGTCAACGAGATCCTGAATCTCGTGACGCAATGTATAACATTGGTCAGTGTCGTGACCATGTTGTTGGTGATATGCGCAGTATTTGGCAAGATTATGGGAAGGGGGAAGTTTTTCTGGCAACGGCCTGGGCTCCAGGGGCTTCAAGTGCCCTTTCCTGATTAATACCCTCAGAACCTTGGACGGGGGCATATATAAAGGCGTGAAGGTTCTTTGGCCTCTAGGTTGGAATCTGGTGGCTTGTGTGTTGCTTCCGGACGCGCCGGAGAAAGGTGTAGCTGCCATGGGTTTTGGAGGAGGAATGGTGGTGACCATGCTTACTTCTGAAGCTCTAGCACTTGCAGCATTGCTGGTGCTTGTATTGTTGTTGCGGTTGAAGGTTCTTCGGGGTTGCTCTATGTCTTGGTCAATTAGACCTTGTTTCATTGCATCTTCAATTTGTACCCCCATCTTGTGCAAATCTGAAAAGGTAGGGAAGGGGAGCACAATCATTTTCTGCATCAGTTTTGGTTGGAGATTGCGCACAATCATCCGGATTTGATATTTATCTGTAGGCCTTAGGGTCATCATTGAAGCCTTCGCCCTCTACCGAGTTACGAAACCTGAAAAGCTCTCCTTAGGCTCTTGCCTTGTTGTTTCAAGATCACGAGTTGTAATCTCGATTTGGGTATTGTAAGAGTATTGCGCAACAAAGGCCTCGGCCATCTTATCCCAATTTTCGCTTGACATCGTCATCTAATTTCGCGTACCAGATAGCGGCCACACTCGACAGGGTTTGGCCGAATAATGAAAGTTTCTGTGGTCTGGTGAGGCCCATCGGCTGTAGTATATTTGAGAATAACCGGAGATGCACCATGGGATTCCCAGATCCGTCGAAGCGATCAATTTATGGCATTTTGAACCTATCTGGCAGTGTCACAGCCACGTTGGTATATCCGTCCTCGATATCCGGGATAGCCTTTACCCCTTGGGATTTCTTGAACAACTTCTCGAGCTTGCTCAATTTCAGTGCTGTAGGGTCTATTTCGAACTCGAAGGGAGAGTCCGAGTGGTTAATAGGCGTATGTGCCTTAGATAATTGAGGTAGAAACGGGAGCGGAGCTGCTCCCATTGGAATGTCTGTGTCCTCCTGGATGGTCTGGGCATTTGGCAAGATGTTCTGGGCATTCGGCAGGATATTCTAGATAGTTAGTGTCTGCTCAGGTAGCGGGACCCCTGGTGGGGGAGGAGCTTGGTAGGAAGCAGATGCCCCAGTTTGTTGTTGCAGCCTGGCAATTAACTCTGCCTACTGGGCCATGATCTCGGCCTGTTGTTTGGCGAACTCATCCCGGCGAACAGCGTCCTGCTGCATGGCTCTCATGGTCTCCTGTATCTGACGCATCATTTCCTCAACTCCTGGCGTTCCTGCCGTACTGTCCTGCTCTATCTGAACTACTGGTAGGTTTATCTTTATGGCAACAATGGGGATCTCAGCCCGACTGTCCACTGATGGGGTCAACCACTGCTCTGGCAACCTCTGCTCGGATACACTGCGTCTTCTCGACCTCCGTCTGATAACCGGGGGTAGGGAATGATACACTGGTTGTCCGTCGACCAGATCCTCAGATCGATGGAGTCGGTGACCTATTGTCCAGAGTGCTTGGGGAATATCTGCTTGGTCTGAAGCAATTATGCTAAACTACCTAGCAAAAAGATAAATTAAGCAATAATAAGGAAATACACAACCAGATAAACGGACAGCATAACAGCGTAAATAAACACAACACAGTCGGGTATCGTCAACACGCAGTTGATAAGCTGAATACACTGTTCTCTGACACTGATCATTGTTCCCAATCACTGCCCCCAAAACTGAATCCGATACCTGTAGATAACTGATTCCGAAAATACTAAACTGGTGCTCGCAGGCCCGATACCCAGAATGCTGAATTGGTGTCCGCAAGCCTGTTCCCAAACTTGAAAACTGATACATGCATTCTTATAGAGACGCACTCTAAAAGCACATAACAAACAAGTGAGAGCCAAAAACACCCCTATGGAGGGGTAGGGTTTCCCTGTTCTATTTTGTCAGGAGCTAGGGTTCCACTATGCACGCAGCGGTTTTAAACAACCTATAAACGGGCAAGCAACCTGTCCTAGCTTGGAATGGTCACTATGGATTCCGAATATGCACTAGGTCGAATGGTCAAAAAGGGTGCCCCGGTAAAACCGGGGTCTGTGTTCCCATCGTGGTAGAGCCCGCAACCGGTCAACCTTATGGCACGCTTCTCGAAGCGAGCCTCCGGCAAACCGTTCAGGAATAGCATACGGCAAACACGGTGTCCTAGGCGCACCAATGCAAATGCAATACAAAGAAACACATAAGTGTAGTCAAAACCAGAGATCATGAGTTCGAGTCAAGTTCGCTAATTCCCCAGCGGAGTCGCCAAAAACTGTAGACGTCTCCGAACGTCCCGGGAGGATGAATTCCCGTTTTGTTCATTTGGGCTCACTACAGTTCAGGACTCAATGTCACGGTCCTGTATCTAATCTCACAGCGTGCAATGCATGACCGATGAATCATCAAAGAGTCCAAATCCGGCAAATCGTTTTTGAAAACAGATTTTTATGAAAGAATTGCCAAACATGGACTGCTTTGCCAGATACAGAGTCACCACCTAAATATTTTATTTTGGGGAATTTAGGAAACCCTGACTCGTTGCCTAAGGCCACGTGTCCATCATCACCAAAGTTGCCTCGGCTCGAGAACTTGGGTACGATTGGGAAGGTCACTTCGTGAGCACCCCCGCTCGCCCGATCAAAGATCGGCCTCTACTAACCATGATATCGAGTTTTGAGAACATTATGTGCTCTTATTCCGGTTATTGGCCTAGATTTACTATGTGATGCGCACAGCATACAAGTATAGACTGGATTGCCCGAATTGGAACAAAACATCTCATGTTTGTTTTGAAAAGGGTTTGCTACTCGCAAGTAGGCTTAAAATGTGGATTTGCCACCCTTAGGTGGGCTTAGAAAACATGATGATTTGCCACTCTCAAGTGGGTTTAAAACTCACAATTGATGAATTGTTCCAATCCAAATAATCCAACCTTCACCCACAGGCATTCAGGCAATTATATCAGATAAGCAGGTAGCCTCATGGTAAGCATGCTGTCATGGTAGTCACTTACACGCATACGAGGATGCTAAAGCATAAATACTTACTGAGTACTCCAAGCCAAAACAGAAGCTATGTTAGAAATCCATGCATGATCCTAACTATACAGAAATGCCTAATGCAACACATGCAAAAATGCAACTACAATAGGCTCGGCTATTCTAAGATGGCATATGAGATGCTACAGCTAACACGTATTCAACTTGGAATTGAAATACGATGCAGTTAGTATGATGCGCCGAGCCCGGTGCATGCAAAACAGATGAATGAATGCAAACATGCAAGCATAAGTATGCTAATTGAAACATGCCCTAATCTAACCATCATAAGCTGGTAAATGAAAGGGAGAAAGACGTGGGGTTGGAAGACATACACACACTCACGCACACTTATTACACAATTGTGCCCTCGCTCGGAGGGTCCGAATAAATAATACAAGCCGCCTAATTAACTAACTCACGAGCTAATTAATTATTACAAAACCGAATTAATAACTAGCTACAACTAATTATTACACAACTACTAACTAACAAGTAAGCAGTAAACAAATGCTATTCCAGCTCTGTTTTAAAAAGAGGAGGGTATGCATGCTCGCTTTGGTTCCTCGCCTCGAAACACCTTCCGGTTGCTCTTTAGAGGCTCTGTTTGCAGGGTGTCTTCTAGTGTTTGTTGTTGGAACTTACCAAAACACTGCTAGGGAATTCACCAGTGGCCTGCCAGCCATGAAAGGAGCACTGCCAGCCAACAACAGGGCACTGCCGGCCAAGGTTGGGAGTCTGCCGGCCATCAGTGGTGCACTGCCGGCCACTGGTGTGCTGTGACACCAAGCTGCAACAAAGCACAAAATAGAGAAAAGGGAGCGTTTCCCAAGGGTGTATACGCACTATGCCACCCCAAATTACCTCAAAACATCAAGGGAGAGGCCTAGTCGGATCCACGACCATCAATCACGTATCCTGATGCATGATGGCCAAAGATCCAACTTGTGCAAATCAATATGAAAATGAATGCACAAATACAACAAGTAAAGCCTAGAACTCTATCATGAATCATCAAGAGCTTTGGCGACCGAGAATTGAGAGACGTTCCATCAATCGGAGTATGAAACGCCCCTCGTTCCTCGTGTTCGGATTAACACTTAATCCAAACAATGCAACACGTAAGCATGGCAAACATGCAAATGAACAACCTATCAAGGCTAATGACATGCAACAAGCACATAGGCATGATGTGAGGTGACAACCTTAGACAACATGACAAAATGCAACATGAACATGCAACAACATGTAATGGGGCTAGCATGCGGCAACATGTAAATATGGAGCAAACATGCAACAATATGCAAGACAGGCATGCGACAACATGCAAAGGGATGGACTTAAACTAATGTGGGCAGCTCTCAACTAAGCCCAAATCAGTGGCCAATGAGTGATGAATTGATGGCATGAAAAGCATGAAATGGCAAGGCAAACATGTATGCCGAGTGGCTCAAGTATTAAAGCACAAAGAGGACAACTCTTAAGCACACTTAAGGAGCAACAAACACGGATGTATGACAATGAGGTAAGCTCTGAAATCTCATGTGAAGTGATGCCAAATCAAATCAACAATGCAAGCATGGCATATCATGATGCTCAAAACTCGAAGTGAGCAAAGGGACTTAAGCCATGGCCATACAAGGCAAACCCCAAGGGGCCGAGGGAACCTAGAACAATCCTAGGGTAGGTCCAAACAAGACCAAAACTAAGCTCAAAGCTAGCCAACATAGGCTAGAACACAAAGCCAAAAACATGGAGCATGCAAGGCTTTAAAGAGGCAATGCACTACACCTTTTGGAACCAATCATGAGAAGACTTGGACAACATAAAACAAAGTTACATCATGGTATAATAAGACCCAAAATGCACTGAAATGATGAGCCAATGGCTTAGGCTTAATGGCATGCACAAAGGTCAATTCTTGGGGCATAAAGCACAAGCTCTATAAAGCATTCAAAGCATGTCAAATGCAAGTGTATGACAACATTTCATGGACTGAAATAACATATGGAATGAAGGCAAAGCATGCAAACATCACATGTATGGCATGGTAGGGGCCTCAAAACCCAAGACTAGTCTAAGCATTTACACTATAGCTATACAAAGCACGAGTGATATGGCCATGGCAGCCCAAAACAGTCCTAGAGCAGCCCAAAATAAGCATAAAATCATGTTAGAGCGAAGCCAAAATATGCTAGGATGATGAGTCAAAACATCATGCACAAAGGATCGGTAAACAAGATTTGTTCTACACCTATATGGAGCATGCAAAGGATGATCAAACAAACTATGGATAGGGTCATGACATGCCAAATGATGACCAAATACATGCTGAAATGTAAACCAAACAAGCTAACATTGCATGGCAAAGCATGGAGCATATGAAGCTAGTTTAGGGGATTTACACTACAAGTGTATCATGCAAGCATGGAGTGACAAAACCAACCCAAAACAGATTCATGGCATGGTAAAACATCACCAAAAACCCACTGAAATGGACTCAACACAAGCTAAGCACACATGCTACTTGGATGAGCTATGAATGGAGTTACACAACACATACTAGATGCATGCAAAATATGACCAAACCAGCCATGGACAGGGCCAAGGCAGGTCCTAAAAGTCACAAAAATATGCCTGAACCAAGCCTAAAAAATGCATGGAGGGATGGTCCTTTGGAAGGCCAAAAATGCAAGCAAAGAGGAACCAAAAGAGAGGGGGCCACCCCCTCTGATTAAGGACCTCAAAACCACACCTTTACCACTGAAAATCCACTGGATTTCAGTGGTAAGAAGGCCAAACCAAGGCTAGCTCAGAGGCCTCAAGGAATGGCTTAAAACAAAGCCAAATAAAGCATGCAAGAGAGTTACACACTCCTAACAGCAAAATGACCTTAAACAAACTTCAAAAGTACTTAAATACAAGACTTTTTTCAGTTATAAGGAAGGCCTAAATCAATATGCAAGAAAGGCTAAAACAAGGTACAAGAAAGTGCTAAAATGGGGAAAATACTCACACTTGAAGACTCTATTCGAAACCAGCAACTTCAGGGGGTAGAAACTCACTTTCAGACCTCAAGAAGACCTCCCAAGAAGCTTGGTCTAATGGTGGTGGTGTATCTCTATGTGTTGTAGTGTAAAAGTGCAAGGAAAAGGGACTAAAACAACAACAATATAGAGAGAGAGCAAGAAATATAGAGAGAGATAGCTATATCTATTGTCAAAGTGTTGAACCTCTGCTAAGGAGAGAGGCCCTCTCCTTATATAGAGGAATGCAAAGCTAAAGCTTCTTCAAGAAGCTTTGCAAGGGTTCCATCCCTCCATACACGTGTATGGAGGGGAGCAAACAAAAAACCAGCTGGCTCAAAAGATCTGGAGGAAAACCAGCTGAGACAGGGGGGGTGGCGGCCATCACCAATGGCCGGCAGTGGCTCACTGATGGCCGGCAGGGCATCATCAATGGCCGGCAGGCACAAAGACATGGCCGGCAGTGCCATGCCATGGCCGGTAGTGCACCAAAAGGTCCACTAAGAAAGGACCTAACCAAGGTCCAAGAAAGGGGCAGAAAGGATACAAGGTCCAGGAAACTCGAACCGGTGACGTTCCGCCGCGACAGTCGAGTACTCAGCGAGCAATCGAACTAGTTGTTGGGTGTACCTACAAGCACAACCAAGTCTTGAGGACGGTCAAAAATGGGGTGTCTACAATGGGGGTTTTCTCTAAACAGATCAAACACCCATGCACACACACAACTCATCGTCATTATCATCAAAACTACATAGGATAAAATTGAGAATCACAAAGATCAAAATTCGAAGAATCAATTTGGTGGAAATGAAGACACACCAAGAGGGCCCATTTGTCTCTAATCTTGAAACAAATATTTCGAAGGTCTTGTAAAAACCTTAGCCGTGTGGCAGACTAGGGAAGAACTAGGTGATAGGTTGGAGTCTTTAAATGAGATTATTCAAGTTGAAGGCAAAAATTGTTATCCAAACTTGAACGAATCGCTGGTGAATCGTTGGTTATTGATGTTTACGGTGGTGGGTTTGGAAGACCCTGTAGATGTGCCCAAACGTCCCAGCTCCGCGCGCGAATGGCACGAAATCCGTTTTGTTCTTAAACTACTACAGTTCAGACTCAATGTCACGGTTCTAAATCTAATCTCGCAAAGTGCAATGCAAGACCGATAAATCACCAAAGAGTCCAAATCCGGTAAATCGTTTTGGAAAACTGATTTTTGCAAAGAAGTGCCAAACATGGACTGCTTTGCCAGATACAGAGTCACCACCTAAATATTTTATTTTTGGGAAAATTTAGGAAACCCTGACTCGTGCCTAAGGCCACATGTCCGTCATCACCAAAGTTGCCTCGGCTCGGGAACTTGGGTACGAGAGGGGAAGGTCATGCAATGAGCACCCCCGCTCGCCTCATCTAAAGATCGGCCTTTACTAACATGATATTTTGTTTTTGAAAGCACATGTGTTCTTATTTCAGTTTATTAATCTATCATTACTACGTGATGCGCACAGCACACAAGTATAGACTAAATCGCCTAAGTTGGAACAAAACATCTCATGTTTGTTTGTTCGTTTGAAAATGGTTTGAAGGTGCTACTCGCAAGTAGGCTAAGATGTGGATTTGCCACCCTCGAGTGGGCTTCGAAAACAGGATTTTGCCACCTCAAGTGGGCTTAAAACTCGCATTTTGATGAATTGTTCCAATTCAAGTAATCCAACCTTCATCCACAGGCATTCATGCAATTAAACACTTAAGCAAATAGCCTCATGGCAAGCATGCTATCATGGCAACACTCACACTCATGCAAGATGCTAAAGCATAAACACTTACAGTGTACTCCGAGCCAAAACAGAGAACTAATTAGAAATCATGCATAATCCTAGTTCATGTTAAGATGCCTAATGCAACACATGCAAAAATGCAACTAGAAATAGGCTCGGCTATTCTAAGATGGCATATGAAATGCCACTTGATAACATGCTTTTGAACACGTATTCAAGTAAATATATTGAAATACAATGCGGTTAGTATGATGCGTCGAGCCTAATGCATGCAAGACAAATGAATGGATGCACGCATGCAAGCATAAGGATGCAACACATACAAAAATGCAACTAGAAATAGGCTCGGCTATTCTAAGATGGCATATGAAATGCAACTTGATAACATGCTTTTGAACACATATTCAAGTAAATATATTGAAATACAATGCGGTTAGTATGATGCGCCGAGCCTGGTGCATGCAAGACAAATGAATGGATGCACGCATGCAAACATAAGGATGCTAATTGAAATATGCCCTAAAACTAACCATCAAAAGCTGATAAGTAAAAGGGAGAAAGACGTGGGGTTGGAAGACATTCACACACTCACGCACACTTATTACAAAATTCGCCCTCTCGACGGAGGGTCCGAATGAATAATACAAGCTAGCTACGCTAAGCTATTCTAACAATCTAATTAGACTAATTATTACATAGTCAAAATGAATAACTAGCTAACACTAAGCTAATTATTACAACACGTTTAACTAATTAAGCCAATTAATTAAGTTACAAAACCAACTAAGTAAGGAAGGAAAGAAGCTGAATTGAGCTGCCACAGCTCTGCCTCGGAATGATGAATGATACATGCTCGGTCGGCTTCGCTCGGAAATCCGTTGCCATGCCTCATGTTGCCTCTGTTTACACTATTTTAGACTGCTAAAAATTGTGCAAAATCTCCAAAACACTTCTGATCCATCTCATGGGCATGCTAAGAGGTCATCGGCCAAGAGGTAAGGCCATCGGCCAAGAGATGAGGGCCATCGGCCAAGAGATGAGGGTCATCGACCACTTTTGAGTCCATCGGCCAAATACTGATAGCCGATCGGCACACTAGATAGCCGATCGGCCATCTCTTCTTACAAACTGCTCCTTTTGTTGCAGCAGAGTACAAACAGAGGCATGCCAATGTATTTGCAAGAAAATGTTGTGCAACCACACTCCTTATCATGTTTGAAGCTCAAAGGAGTGTAGTGCTTGACTCTCGAGTCATCAATCACGCATTCCGGTGCATGATGGCCAAAGAGGCCGAGTTGCACAAATCAATATGGATGAAATGCACAAAAACACATAAATGCCTTAACCTCTATCATGCATGATCAAGAGGGTCGGCGACCGAGAATTGAGGCACGTTTCATCACTTTAAGTATGAAACGTCCCTCGTTCCTCGTGTTTGGTTTGACGCCCAAACCAAACACAATGCAATGTATGCAACATAAGCATGCCAAACAAAGCTAATGTAACAAGCATGCAAAATACAATGCAACCTAAACATGAAAACATGCAATGTACCAAGCATGCAAAATGCAATGCAGCCTAAACAATGCAAACATGCAATGTACCAAGCATGCAACAACATGCAAACAACAAGCATGCAACAACACACAAACCGCATGATCTTTGGACTTAAACCAAAATGGACAGACCTCAATCATGTCCAAATTAGTGGCCAAAATGACGAAATGATGACATGAAATGCAAAACAAAACATGCACACGTAATGGCCTATCACCTAGGCATAAGAGCACAACTCTCAAGAGTGCTCAAGGAGTGAAAAGCATGCAAGTGTGACAACACTATAGTCCTAAAGCATACCAAAGTGAGTCTAAAACATGCATGGACCAAAGCCAAAACAAGTCAACATGGAAGGCATAAGGCATGATGCAAGTAAGGCCAACAAAGGGGATTACACTACACCTATCAAAACCAAACATGGCATGATTTTGACAACAAAAATCAGAGATGCATCATGGTAAAACAAGACCAAAAATACATTGAAATGATAGCCCAAAGGCCTAAGCATAGAGGCATGCACAATGACCCACTCTTAAGGCATAAAACACCAACTCTTCAAAGCATTGAAAGAATGACAAAGGCAAGTGTATGACCATGAAACATACACTGAAATATCATTTCAAATGATGCCAAATCATGAGAATAGTCTAAGCAACGCATGCTAGTGGACTTGATACACAAAGCTAACAAGCTAGATTGAATCATGGCTATACAAAACAATGCATGCATGACTAAAACAACATCAAATAGAGCTCAAGCATGGTAAAACATGAAGGAAAGCTTCTTTGAGTTGAGCCAAAACATGCAAGAATGATGGTTCAAACACAAGATGAATGTTAAGGCAATAGAGAGAATTGCACTACAAGTGCATGGTGCATGCAAGAGGTTATTAAACCAACCTTAGAAAGAGGTATAGCATGGAAAAATAACACCAAATACTTGTTTAAATGGAGCCAAAACAAGCTTAACAAACATGTTGCTTTTATGAGCCATCAATACAAGCAAATGAGACATAAGGAGAGGGGATGACCCTCTCCTATTTGGGACCTCAAAACTACTTTTCCACCACTGAAAATCCTCTGGATTTCAGTGGTGAGAAGGCCAAAACAAGGTGGTCCGAATAGCTCAAAAAGAAAGGCACAAAACAAGGCCAAACAAGGCCTAAGAGGGGGTAGACTACCCCCAACACAAAAGTGACCTTAAACAAACATTACAAGCATGAAAAATCAAAACTTTTTACAGTAGAAAGTTAAGCTTAAATCAGCATGCAAATAGGTCTAAAAGCTTAAGCCAAAACAAGGGATTAAAATGTTAGTTTCTCACCCTTGAAGAACACCTTTAAGATCACAACTCCAGCAACTTTTCTAAGTTCCAACCAACCCAAAAACACTAATACCAGCTCCTAAGTACCTCAGCAACAAAAGGATGGTGTTCTAGTAGGTGTTTGTGTGCAATAGTATGAAGAAATTACACTTTTGAGCACAAACAAGAGCAAATATGGAGAGAGAGGTAAAATATAGAGAGAGAGTGATATATGTTTTGTATATCAACTTTTCAGAACCTCTAGAAAGGGAGAGGGGTCTCCCTTCTTATAGAAAATCAATTCTCAAGCTTGTTGAACAAGCTTGAGGCTTGATTTAATCCCTCCATACACGTGTATGGAGGATGAGAATTGCGCTCACCAGCTGTCACAACTGGCACTAGGGGTGTCCACAGTTCGGTTTAGGACGGTTTGCGGTTCGGTTTGGACCCGCCCACATCTATGCGGTTTGGGGAAAAGTCAACCCGCAACCGCTCGCAATGCGGTTTGCGGTTTGTGCGGATAGGGTTCGCGGATGTGCGGACGGTTGCAGGCGGTTTGCAGATTGAACTTTTTTTCCAAAAATTTATTTTTAAACTTTTTTTTTTCTTTCCCATTTTGTCAATCTTTATTTTGAACAGCTACAGCAAGCAACAAAGTTTGGTTCCTCCTCAAAAGATTGTTTTTGCCATTAAGGATGTTAATTATTAAAGAGAATGAGAGGGGAAAGAAACTATTAGAATCAAAGTAAATTTCAGGGCTTGAATAAATGAAGTAATCCTGTGTTTAGCATTGTCATACCTTTGCATCAGTTCTGAATAGTACATGGCCATGCTCATGTCAACTCTGCCTCCATACTTGCCACTTGATTTCACAACTGTGAGAAGAATCTGTGAAAACCCACCAACCAATATTGTACTAGATAGTACTGAAAGGGGACACTTCTAAGTGGAAAAATTATTAGATCCTATCAGAGGATTATGGTAGTTGTTTATGTGGTATCTCAATAAACGTGAAATTGCAATACTATTTAATAAAAGTGACTCAAGAAGTCTATTGGTAAAAAAAAAAATTATTATGTGATTGATTTGGAGCACTATGTGAGTAAGTCCATTCTTTAAACAACGGAAAAAATATATATCTTAAAAAAGTATCAAAAATTTTATCACAAAAATAAAAAAAGAAGTATATAATATAGACTCAATTAAATATAAGATATGGACTCAATATGTGAGTCATTCCAAAATAAGTGTGGTTGACATATTTTATTTTCTCATATTTTACTATTGTTGTTCAACAAAACAATATGGGAGGCTGTGAAGCCAATGTAGGCCTGACCATTTTTGTGTTCTTCTGAACATAGAAAGTGCAGTGACCACTAAGGCAGTTCAAACTTTCTACACATTCAAAAAAAAGAAAAAGAAAAAATAAGAATAATAATAAACAAATAAATAGTGCATAGAAGAAAAACATGAGAAAGGCCATCACTTGGAATAGGATCTTTGTTTATTTGTCTCTTTTTGTACACTGTCGATGAAATATTTAGATTTCTTGAAATGATTTGGTGTGAACAATACAATGCATAATATCATACATACCTCTTTAAAATTGCCATTGGTCTTGTGGGCAATGTCTTCCTCAATCTCAGAATTATAGCGAAAGCTGTAGGCCTGCTTGATTGAATGGAGCTCCGAAGAAGACCGAGTACTCACCACCTCTATTACAGTGCTGAGATTTACTCTCCATCCCCACCACAGTGCCTCTCTCACTATCTCTGCATCTATCTCTTAATCAAATTAAATCAAAAAATAATTCCAACAGATTCAGATTTAATTACTAACAGATTCAGATCAAACAAAATTACAGATTCAGATTTAATTTATACAGATTCAGATTCCAAAATTACTAACAGATTCAGATCAGAAGAGACCTTGAAGCTAACACCATATTCTGGGTAAATATGAGTATTCTTATTCATATTCCATACTATGTACTGTCTTGGAGTATGAATATCATCGACTCCACTATCAAAGTCCTCACCATTGACACATAACACACAATCAGAAATGAACAAATAAACTAAAAGTCACAGATCTAAAAAAAAAAAATCAACATTGACACAGAAATGAACAAAAAATCACCATTGACAAACAATCTTAGTCACACAGAGTGACACAGATCTGAACAACACAAAAAAATCAGAGATCGGAGAGGAAAGAGAGACAGAGACAGCGACATAGAGATCCATACCTGCGAGGTCGATCGGTGCGATAAGAGTATGAGGTCGATCGGTCGATCTTGCGATGAGTGAGAGTCGATCTCTTGCGAGGTTGATCGGCCCAGATGAGTGATGAGATGAGAGTGAGAGAGTGAGTGTGAGAGACTGATCAGATGAGAGTGAGATGAGAGTGAGAGACTGAAAAACGAGAGAGAGTGTGAGATGAGAGCTGCGTAATGTGTTTTTGAGTTTAGGGTTTTTTTCCTTTGTTTGTTTTGTTTGGGTATAGATGAAGTGAAGTGAACGGTCCAGATCTTCTGAAAAAAAAAAAAAGGTTATGCGGGGGGGTTGGTCAGGTGCAGTTCAAACCTGCAACCCGCCCGCAACCCGAAAATTAGAAATATTTCAAACCGCACCCTACCCTATTGTATTTGCGAAACCGCCCATACGCGTGCGGGTAGGGTCGGGTAGGGCGGGTTGTGCAGGTCAGATGACCCTATGCCCAGCCCTAGCTGGCACAAAAATATCTGCAAAAGCAGGTGGAAAGGTCTCGGCCAAGAAATATGGTCGATCGACCAAAAAGAGTGCCGATCAACCAAAAAGAGTGCCGATCGACCACCACTTATGGCCGATGGCAAGAAAACAAGGCCGATGGCACAAGGCCTGAGCCGATGGGTTGTAGGAATGGCCAACAAGCCACCCCCTTCCCTCAGAAGCAAAAACCACAAGTCCTTGGTCCACAACCAAGCACAAAACAAACAAGTTGAGAGATCCTAAGGCAAGGCGCGCAGCCGAGACCTTCGGGAACTCAAAACGAACACGAGCATGGATGATCATCGAGTGTTCAAACGATGACGTCCAAGTCTTGAGGACGGTCAAAAATGGGGTGTCTACAGACCCACAATTGATGAGGGAGATCTGAGACTATACAAACCAGATCTGAGACTATACAAAAAATGTATGTAAAGAGAGAAAGAGAGAGAGAGAGAGAGAGAGAGAGAGAGAGAAAGAGAGATGTGCTTTTGCTGGGTTAGGTTTTCACAGACCACCTTCATCCTGCGCTGCCGATCTATCTCAGTAAAACCCTAATAATGGTTGACCCATACTCCTTCACAACTACCACCACCAACTTCGATTCCCCTTAATCGCACCCCTCCATCTTCTCCAACTCCTTCTTGAGTGGCGAGGACTCAAACGGTGACGGAGGCTAATCGGGGTTAGGACCTGATCCAACCCGTAGCTATCCATCTATGGCTGTTCATGGAAACCGTCCACCTGCCGAACCTGCCCGAACTGACTGGACCTGACACATAACGGGCGGTCTCAACAAGGTAGATGGTCAGTTGCGGTTCATTTTATTTGATTTTTTCGGATTCACAATCGGTAGTGGTTTTTGTATTTTTTTCATCTGTCGAAATCGACCTAACCGACAAATAATGTACACATGTCTTGATTTAATTAGCTTGTGATATTTCAATTGTCTTTTGCTTTTCTCTTTTAACCCACCCATACACCCATCCACCTACCAAGTGTTTCATATATGCTTCACAGTTTACAATGTTTGTCTCTCACACTTCATAAAGTCTGCTTCTGTCTCTCACACTTCACAAAGCTACTTTTGCCAACTCTTTTTTTAAAGAGAAAAACTAAAAAGGCTCTATCATTTTTCAAGGAGAAAAATTGAAAAGGCAAAACAAATATATAAAGAAAAAGAAGACCGAATCCGAAAAAAGCAAAGCAATCCAAACGTTATGTTTCTCTTTTGCTCTCTCTCATGTAACAAATCAAAGCTTCTCCTTGTTTTCTATCTTCGAAGTTAAATCTATGAGTTTCTTTGAGATGTGTGAAGCTAGATCTTCAACCCTAAAAGAGGGTTATTCTCCAGAGATTGAGGTATCTCTCTTTATTCATTTTAGGGTTTTTATTTTTGATGATTTGATTTATAATTTGTAGTTTTTTGTTGGTTAATACTTCACATTTTGATTCTCTAATCATGGTTGATTTAGGGATTTCTAAGTATTTTTCATTTTCTTGTTTTGATTTTCCGATTCTCTATTTCTTATTGTTATGCTTTCATTTAGTGTTTGTAAAATATTTTGATTTGTTCATATTTTGATTTAGAGTTTGAAAAATATTATGAGATATGTTCATGTTCTAATTTAGGGTTTAAAAAATATTAATATTTGTTCATGTGCTTGTTGATTGAGGGATTTAAAAATATTATGAGATGTTCATGTTTTGATTTAAGGATTGAAAAACATTCACTCTGTTTTTTTTTTTTTTTCCAATTTTTAGAGTTCACTTTTTAGAAAATTCTACTTTCTTATTTTATGTATTTTTTTTATTTTTACTGAATTTTTTTAATATTTTAAGCATTTTTATTTTTATTTTTTTTAATTTTTAGGCACACCTAACATTTTTTTTTTTTTTATGGACAAAATGAAAGCTTTATTGATGAAAAACATACAAAGTAAGATTAAGAACATCAATATGAAGCTTGGAGCTAGCTCAAGCTCTAAGCTCCTAGTTGGTGAGAAACCAACAGAAGAGCAAAAGAAAGACAACAAAATGAATAACCAACAACAGCCAACATAACAACAAACAAAACAATCAAGAGATGCAACCATTGCTAAGCATATCAGACCAACTAATAGCTGAGCAAACGTGAGCTACCAGATTCTTCCCATATAACACTCAACATAGCAGCAGGAAATCACCAAGACTGTGCAGCCACAAAACTACACAAAACTATAGCAGACCAACAAGTCAATTCAACCATCAAGTTATAGCAGACTGTGCAACCACAAAACTATGCAGCCAAAAAATCACCAAGATTATGCAGCCACAAAACTTCTCAGCCGATAAACCAGAATTCACCCAACACTTCAATTAATGACATCTCCTTAGCAAGCAAACAAAAACAACCAGAAAAAACAACTAGCAAACAAAAACAACCAAAAGTTGTAGCCACTGCTGAGTATAGTAAACCAACTTAACAACTGAGCGAATCTTGAGCAAGACTATGTAACCACAAAAGAACACCAAGACTTCAGCCACAAAACTTCTCAGCCACTACACTAGAGTTCACCCAACACTTTAATTAATGACATCTCCTCTGTTGTGATAACTTTGTTTTATACACCAGAATCTAAATCTTGCTATACATACCATTTAATATATTTGCGGATCAATGAAGCAAACCCCAGTTGTGAAGTCAAAACCCACCCTTGATATGTCTCCACTTGAAAACTAGATCATCAACTGAGAAGGAAAAATCCTTAATAGATGCTTTCAGCCAAATTGCTGCTCTGATTTTGATTATTACACTCAGGTCAGAGAGATTAGGATGAGTTTCTGAGAAAACACATTCATTCGTATGTGTCCAAAGAGACCAAAGAACAATAAGGGGGATGGCTCTCCAAATTTTTCTGGCAAGGTTCTTGAATTTACCACACATCCACCATTTGAGAAGGCCATCTACCAAGTCTTGTATGCACCAGTAAAAACCCAAATCGTGAATTATAAAGGACCAAACCAACCAAGAAAAAGGGCAATGGAGCAAGACATGAACAACATATTTAGATTCAACTCTACAGAAGGGGCAAAAGGTAGAAACACTATGATTTCTATGCATAACCTCTGCAGACTTAATTCTGTTTTTCCAGGCCAGCCAACAAAAAAATGAAACCTTGGGGGGTAAAGCTCTATTCTAAATAGACTTGCAGATTCTAAGATGAGAGCCAAGAATAGAGTTGCTAAGAGAGTACAAAGCAGACACAGAAAACTCATTAGGGCCTGCAGATGTACTAGCCCAAACATAACAGTCTGCCCTTTCAAGGCTCAAAGAAGGAGCTGAGGATAAGACACCAAGTAATCTAGTTTCTTCAGCCAATTCCCAAGCATACAACACTCTTCTAAGGGGAAAATTCCAAACACTTGAGCTGGTTTTCCTTGCAAAGAATTGGTGGAGAGAGCCTTCCTTGTCAGTTGAAAGATTAAGAGAATGGGAAATTCAAACTTAAGACAAGAGTTGCCACGCCACCTGTCGTGCCAAAATCTAATTCTATTTCCATCCCCTACTTTAATTTGGCAGTTGCCCAAATAGAAATTGAAAATATTTCTACTATGAGCCCCAATGGATATGATGTCCTTCCAAACTTTGGAATGTTTATAAGAGGGCCTTATTGGTGGATGCCAACACTCTTCATCAATCTTATATTTATTACAAATAGCTCTCCTCCAAAGTACATTGATTTGAGTTCCAAACTTCCACCACCATTTGAGTAGTAAGCAGACATTGACATCTCTGATCCTTCTGATGCCCAGCCCCCTTTGATCTATGCTCTTTGTTACCTCCACCCATTTTACTAGATGAACTTTCCTTTTAAGGTCATTGCCACCCCATAAGAATGCAACCTCAATTTTTTCAATTTCTCTGGCCACACCTTCAGGCATCTTAAATAAAGAGAGGAAATACACTGGTAGACTGGATAAGGTAGACTTGATCAAAGTCAGTTTTCCTGTAAAGGACAATAATTTTCTTTTCCACCCTGAGAGTCTAGATCTGATTTTGTCGAGCATGGGCTTCCAAGTAGATTTTCTACCAAGGTTAGCACCTAGAGGTAGCCCTAGAAATTTTAGAGGGAGGCTATGTACTTTACAGTTAAGAAGTTTAGCAAAAGAGAGCAAAAAAGCATCAGCCACACAAACACCACACACCACACTTTTGTGATAATTAATTATGATACCAGAGAGAACTTCAAAGCATCTGAGAATTCTTTTGACAAGCACCATCTGATCCCAATCTGTTTCAGAAAAGAGGATTGAATCATTGGCAAATTGCAATTGAGATAAAAGAACATCATTAGCCCCAACTAGCACACCTGTAAGAACGCCAAGGTTAAGCGCTCTATCCAAGAGTATGTTGAGCCCTTTAGACACTATATTGAACATGAAAGGTGAGAACGGATCACCCTGCCTAAGACCTCTTTGGGGTGAGAATTCCTTAGTTGGTAATCCATTCACAAGGATCGAGATTCTGGCTGTAGATACATAAGCTTTCATCCAAGATATCCATTGGGTCCCAAAACCAAAGCTAGACAACAAAGAGAATAGAAATTTCCAATTTATAGAATCAAAGGCTTTCTCAAAGTCCAACTTGATAATCAGTCCTTGCCTTTTGGCTTTTTTCCATCCATCCACCACTTCATTGGCAATGAACACCCCATCGAGGATATTTCTCCCTCCTATAAAAGCGGTCTGAGTTTCACCAATAATTGAGGGTAACACTGGCTTCAATCTTTGTGTTAGAACTTTAGCCAAAATTTTGTAGAGAGAGCCCACAAGACTAATGGGTCTATAATCAGATAGGCCAATGGGATTTTCTAACTTGGGGATTAGAGTAATAAATGCACTATTTATGCCATAAGTGAGCCTGCTATTGTTATGGAATTCTTTAAAAAATTGCATGATCTCCTGCTTCATGACCTTCCAAAATTTCCCTTCTGATAGTATAACAGGTTAAACCCATTAGGGCCTAGTGCTTTGTTGTTATTGCAATCTTTAATTGCTACTAATACCTCTGCTTCAGTGAACTCTGATACAAGATGATAAGAAACATAATCTACCTCAATAGACTTGAACACCCTACCCAAGACAGGTCTTTTAACCCAATCTTCAGCAAAATGATTCTTAAAGTGTTGAAAGACCTCATGCTTGACACTGCTAGGTTCCTCATAAGCCACCTCATTGACCGCAATAGAGTTGATCATGTTTCTGCTCTGCCTGGTATTTGTAAAAACATGGAAAAACCTAGTATTTCTGTCCCCATTCAATGTCCAGCTCAATCTGGACTTTTGATGCCATAACCACTCCATCATTTTGTAAAGCTTTCACACTTCTCCTCTGACCACTCTTCTTTTTTTCTTTTATGAATCAAGCTATGCTCTATCCTTTACCATGATGTCTAATGCATGCAATTCTTCATCTGAAGCCTTGAGTTTGGATGAGACATTACAAAACACCTCAATACTCCATTTTTTTAATTCCAACTTTAGGTGCTTTAGCTTTTGAATAAGTATGAATTTGACCCACCCAGCAAAAGAAGTGCTAGTCCAGAAATTGACAAAAGCTTAGAGAAGCTTGGGTGGAGGGTCCAAGCATTTAAAAACCTGAAAGGTCTGGGGCCCCAATCTCTTTCATCTTCCATCATCAATAAAGAGCAGTGATCTGAAATTGATCTAGGGAGCCCCCAAAGTTTCATTCTGAAGTTCACGAACCACTCAGGACCGAGCAAGACTCTATCAATTCGGCTCCACTCCTCAGATTCTTGGGCATTACACCAAGTGTATTTTCTTCCATAAAGAGGTAGATCATTGAGCTCACATTTCCCAATAAACTCATTAAATTGTTTCATCCTCCTGTCCCTCCTAGAGAAGCCTACCCTCTCACCCACATGCCTAATCTCATTAACGTCACCACTCAAGCATCAAGGTTCAAGGAAAAAGGCCTTGAGCTTTAAGATATCCTCCCAAAAATTAGATCTAACACAGACATCATTAGGTGCTTATATGTTGAGCAATACATAATCAAAAAAGTTATATGGAGAACCAGAGAGTAAAATATACCTTCTATTGCAGCAGCAGCAGAAAGTTTGAATACACCAGGGTCCCAAATACAGAAAATCCCTCTAGCAGATCCTTCAGGATCCACAGACATATACTCCATGTTCCTGCTCCCCCAGAGCCCTCTAACAACATTCTCAAAGACCACTGCTTTTTTAGTCTCTTGAAAAAAAAAAAAACAATATCAATATGTTTTTCCTTTAGTAGGCTTTTGATTCTACCATTCTTCTTAGATTTTCCCAAACCCCTAATATTCCAGGATAGTAGCTTCATCAAGAAACAAAAGATACACTCAAAGCTCCCATCTATAGTATCTTACTACTGAGCCTTCCCCTCCTTATTGATTCTCTCTTTGTCCTTGAGCTCTAGATCAATAATCTTGTTTAGGACAACATCTTCCTTCCCATTGTAGTTGATACCTAGGGATTTCCCCAAATGTATAGTGGCTTTAGCTTCTTGGAGGAGATAATTATTGAAAGATGAAGCTCTTTCAGATAGATCTGACTATGCAAATGCACATGCTGCTGGTCTATACATGACAGACTTTGAGGAGTGTTTGTGTACTACAGCAGCTCTGTAACCATGGAGTCTAACAAAGCTAGTGAATCCCTCTAATTGAGTCTTCTTTTTCCCTTTTTTCTTTTCATTTTGCAGGGGTTTTGGGTTGGAGACAAGTGGCTTAACTTGGCCAAAATAGTTAAGGGTCAAAATACTCTTCCCAGTTGGACCATTCTTGATTATAGTCCCTGAAGAGTGCTTACGAAGAAGTGACAATGCCAAAATACCATTACTGCCATAGGTGATACCAACAGACTCAATGGGCCTATTACGAGGGCCACTATCTAAGAACTTATTTGGTGAATGGGCCAAGTTGACTTCTAAATTGATGCCAGGCCTAAGACCTTCACTACATTCACTGGCCAAATTCACTTCCAAGTTGATGCCAAGCCCAAGCCCATCCCTAGATTCATTGAAGTTTCTGATGAATCCAGGGGTATAGACTTGTTGTACACACCTAAGATTGCTATTATTGCTTTTTGAATTTTGGTCTCACCCTTCCATCAGAGTCTCTTCAACGCATGCTGCCTTTTCTCTGCTAAAGCCTCATTCACATGGTGTCTCCTCAACAATAATGCCTACTTCTACTCCTATGTGACTGTCAATGAGCCCCTTCCTCTATTTTACCTCGTTGGTGCAAGCCAGGTCAGCACCAAACCTGGTACTCATTTCTGCCACCTCATCAACGGCTTTCTTCTCCCTAACAACTACTGCTGAAGTGTTTCTGGCCTCATCACTGTAATAGGTTTTGATGAAGCTGGAATCTTCCATGCCGATGAGCTTTAAGCTACCAGAATCTGCTAAATGACCTTCACACACAAGAATGGGATGTGGACTGCCTTTACACTCCAAAATTATAGTTTTGTTAATAAGCTCCATACACAAAGTAGCCACTCGGATTCTAGCATGGGAAAAGGACTTAGGTTGACAAATATCACCATCTAGGCTGAGAACAGAACCCTATAAGCATCTAATGTTGTTTAGTGTGTTCTTATTCTAGAGATTCGATGGTATGCTGTAACACCTCAACCACACACATCACTTTTGTTGTATATAAAAACTTGGCTTCCATTCCACCACAAATTGACTCCAATCTTTGATCTTGCCAACGTTTGATTTCAACTCCACTTGAGATTTAAAAGATAATATTATATCACGACCTCCTCCTTTTTCTGACCACTATCTGTTCCAACCCTTTCTCCTTTAGGGCTTTTGAAATATTGTGGATGGGATATTCAATATTGAATCTAATTATTTCACTTTTGTAGAGCCAACCATTGCCCTCTTCACTGACTTGTATGGTTATACTTGCTTCCCCAGCCACTATAGAAGTGTCCCCTTTTAGTACTTCAGTGAAAGATCTATGGCCAACATATGAAGCTTTACCCCCGATGTTGGTTGTATGTCATAATCTTCTGGTAGGCTGAGGCTTTCTCCTGCTTTGTTCATCTGTGTTATTCCTATCATAAGCAGCAATTTTGACCTCTAACACCATGTCATCGACTAAAAAGCCATTCGCTTTTTGGATGGCAACAACTGCTGCTATATGACAGTCGAATCTCACAAACCCGAATCTTGAGTTTGTCGCTTTCCTTCTTTTGAAAGGGATGAAGGCATCCTTCACAATCCCAAACTTTGTAAAAAGTTTGAACAGTGCTTTTGCATCCATAGCTGATGGTATGTTGTCCACAAAGATAGTAAAAATTCCATACTTTGCTTCCTGGCCTTGTGCTCTACCTCCCCGCCGTTGTCTCAGTACCATGTCCACCTTGCACCATGTTCACAACCTCTTTTCGCCTCTTGAATCTCCAGAAAGTGTGTTAGGCACACCTAACATAAATACACTTAAAAAGTATAATTTTTGTGAAAAAAAATCTTTAAAAAATTCACTAAATACCAAAAATACAAAAATTCAGTATATTTTTCGTATTTTTATGTATTTATTAAAATTTTAAAATATTTTTTCACAAATATTTTACTTTTTAGATACATCTAAGTAAGGTGCATCTAAAAAATTAAAAAAAAAAAAAGATGCTTAAAATTTTAAAAATATTCACTAAAAACAAAAAAAAAATACGTAAAATAAAAAACTCAATTTTTAGAAAACTGAAATCAAACACACTGATTATGATTTTGTTCATGTTTTGATTTAGGTTTTGAAAAATATTATGATTTGTTTATATTTTGATTTTGGGTTTTAAAAATATTAAGAGTTTATGTTTTGATTTAGGGATTGAAGAATATTAAGATTTTGGTTTATGTTTTTATTTAGGGTTTTAAAAATACTATGTTTTGTTTTTATTTTGGTTTTAGAAAATTATAGTTTTGTTCATGTTTTGATTTAGAATTGAAAGATTTTGGTTCATGTTTTTATTTAGGGTTTTAAAAATATTATGTTTAGTTTATGTTTTGGTTTTAAAAAATTATAGTTTTGTTTATGTTTTGATTTAAGGTTTGAAAAATATTATGAGGTGTGTTCATGTTCTGATTTAGGATTTAAAAAATATTCATATTTGTTCATGTGTTGATTGAGGGATTTAAAAATATTATGAGTTGTTTATGTTTTGGTTTAGGGATTGAAAAATATTATGATTTTGTTCATGTTTTGATTTAGGTTTTGAAAAATATTATGATTTGTTTATATTTTTGTTTAGGGTTTTAAAAATATTAAGAGTTTATGTCTTGATTTAGGGATTGAAGAATATTAATATTTTGGTTCATGTTTTTATTTAGGGTTTTAAAAATATTATGTTTTGTTTGTAGATAATGGATCTTTCTACAAATGATGCCCCTGTTGATGGCCAACCTGTTGCTACTACTGTTGGAACTCAATCCCAACCAGCAGTGAATGCCAAAGCTACTGTCCCAACTCCTACTGCCAACCCTCCAGTTTCATCCAAAGCTAAGAAGGCACGTGCTGAGGCTAGTGGCAGAGTTAAATCTAAGGTATGGGATCATTTCGATAAAGTAAAGGGTGAAGATGGAAAAATGAGAGCCGTATGTAAGTATTGTCAAAAAAAATACTTAGTTGATTGTAAGTCTCATGGGATAAATAATTTATTTGCTCATTTTGTCTCATGTGTCAAGTATCCATATAGGAAGGTGGAGAAGGGACAGTCCACTCTGTCTTTTCAATTTAAAAAAGGTGAAGTAGAGGGTGTTGACCTTGTGACAACAACTTTTACGGTAGAAGCTGCAAGAAAAGCTCTTGTTGAAATGGTGATTATTGATGAACTACCCTTTAGGTTTGTAGAGGGAGTTGGGTTTCGAAAATTTTGTCAAATCTTGCAACCCAAATTCGATAAAACCCCGTCTCGTATTACAATTTCCAAAGACGTTAATATTTTTAACACAGAGAGGGATAGCCTAAGGAAAGCATTGCATGGTCGTAGAGCTTGCCTAACCATAGACACATGGACCTCTATACATAACTTGAACTATATGTGTCTTACAGTTCATGTTATTGATGATGATTGAAGACTTCAAAAGAGAATTATTAACTTTTGCCTAGTTGAAGATCACAAGGGTGAAACCATTGGTAGGAAAATTGAGTCATGCTTGCTTGAATGGAATATTAATTGCATTTTTACATTGATTGTAGATAATGCTAGTTCAAACAACACCACTGTTAAGTTCTTAAAAAGAAAAACAAAGGATTGGAATGGAACTATTTTAGGTCATGAATTTTTACACTTGTGTTGTTGTGCACACATTCTAAATCTTATTGTGTGTGATGGTTTGAAAGAGTTGAATTCATCTATTGCTTGTGTGCGTGCTGCTGTTAGATATTTGAGGTCCTCTCCAAACCAGTATGAGAATTTTAAAAAGTGTGTTGAAAAGGAAAAAATTAACTCAAAGAGTCTTTTGTACCTTGATGTTCCAACTAGGTGGAATTCCACCTATTTGATACTAGAGGCAACATAAAAATTTGAGAAAGCCTTTGAGAGACTCCAAGAGGATGACTTTAGTTATCGGACTTATTTTGGTGGTGATGAATTTGGTGGTGATAAGCATGATGGGGATGTGGATGTGGCAAAGAGACCACCCAATAAGGTTGTTTGGAATAATTGTAGCGTCTTTTTAAAATTTTTGAGACTCTTTTATAATGCCAGAAAGAGGTTTTTAGGGTCATTGTATGTCACTTCAAATTGCTTCTATGATGAGATGTTTGCCATTTAGAACAAAATTGAGCAGTTAATGAAGAAAGATGACACACTTTTATCTACAATGGCAGTTAATACGAAAGAAAAATTTGATAAGTATTTGGGGTGATGGGGATAAGATAAATCTTCTTTTGTATGTTGCTGTGGTACTTGACTCTAGGAAAAAATTGAAGCATTTGAATTTTTGTTTCTCACAAATTCTTATTGAGAAAGCGGTGAATGAGATGACGGGCAAGATGAAGGATTGTTTGACTTGTCTATACGAGCATTATGCTTCATGTGATTCAAAGAGTGGGCAAGAGCCTAATGTGAGTGCAACTTCTGAAATGGAGGTAGGTGATGATTGTGATGATCCACATATGCTCATTGCTGCTCAGTTTAATTCGTACTTAGAGGAGAAGTATTGTGTTGTGTGTAAATCAGAGTTGGATAAGTATTTTGCTCATTTTTGTGAGAGTTCTAAGGATGAAAATTTTGATATATTGGGATGGTGGAAGTCTAATTCTTCAAAGTATAAAATTTTGTCGCAGGTGGCGCGTGATGTTTTGGCATTACCAGTCTCTACAGTTGCTTCAGAATCAGCATTTAGTAAGGGAGGATGTATACTCGATCCTTTTCGTAGTTCGCTTTCTACCATGATGGTCGAGGCCCTTATATGCACACAAAATTAGCTTCAATCCACTGTCCCAATTGCTCTTCGAAGGTCCATGGATGATGTTGAACAATATGAGTCAGGTACTATTCATTTATTGCACATACATTAAATTTAAATTGAAGTTTATTTCTATAATTGATTAATAATCTTATCTTTTTTTTCTTTTTTTTTTTTTTTTTTTTTTAGCAATTTCTAGTGGAAGCCCAAGCTCAAATGCAATTCCAAATATCTGAAATTTATTTGTGTGACAAACCAACAGTAAGACTGTTATACATTCATATTAAAATTTTTTTTTTTTAATTCTTGTAAGCTTTATAGTTTCTAATTTCGGTTGCATCTTTACAGGACATGAGGAAGCAAAAAGAACAATGAGCCAGCAACTTCTAGTTTTTGTGAATATGCTTCTTGTTTTTAATTTTAGTTTAATGGTAGAATAGCAATAGTGATGAAGTTTGACAGTAACGTACTTTTTGTGGCAACAACAAACACGTTTTTGAGATGTAATTATGTTTTTGAGATATATGTGTGCACTGTGCAACATAGAAGTTTTTAAGGGGTGTGTTTTGCACTGTGCAACATAGAAGTTTTTGGGAGACGTACATGCTAAGTACTGTTAATTTGGTTTTTGTGGCCACTTGTGCAGATTATAGGAACAATGTGGTGTACTTAATTGCTTAGGTTTATTTTATTATGAGATGTTTTGTAGGGTTATTTTATTACAGAAACAATGTGATCCCTAAATTGTTTTGGAAGGTTATTTTATTAATTTTAATTTTTAATGGCATGTTTTTATATGGTGTGTTTGGCAACTTTTAAAGTGCAAGATTATATATTGTGATAGGTTTTACTTGTGAAGTGTACAAAATTATAAAGTTTAATTTATCATTATGTTAATTTCAATGGGCTAACTTTTGTTGTGATTACTGGAGTAATTTTAATCTTGAATTGGGCTGTAAGCAATTTATTCCCTTAATTTTGGATAAAAATAATAAAAAAAGGCCCAATATGTGATCAGCCCAATCTGCCTAAACTGACCACATCCGATCTGACAACCCGAATATCAATTTGGTCGATTTCGACAAGTGCTTGGTTCGAAAACGGTTGGACTGAATGTCAATTCGAACAGATCTGGTTAGCTGACAAGTAAGGGTCCAACTCGACCCCGACGTTCCCGTGAACACCCCTACGTCCATCAAATCCGGTTTGTTATTGTTGTGATTGTGATCTACGGTGGTAGCGCCAAAGTCACCATTGTTGTGGTAAATAGGCAGTGGTGCACCGTCGTCGAAGAGAGAGATGTAGTGCTCTAGGGTTTGTTTGAGGGGGGTGATAATAGGGGAGAGAGAGAGAGAGAAAGAGAGAGAGAGAGAGAGAGAGAGAGATTGATTTTCAACGAATAGAGAGAAAAATGGAGAGAAAGTGGGTTTGATTTTCAATAGGTAACGCGTTGAACGGAGAATGGATAGTTTGGTCATTTTGTAAAATCAAGTCGTTATAAAATGAATAATTTCGCATGTGGACCTTTGGGTAAAAGAAATCCAAATTTAGATTTATGGGGTAAGTACCCAATTATTAATTTTTGTCTTCCTTATTCTTTATAATTTGTGCCAAATGATTTGCCAAGACAATTGCTTTATTTAGTTTTGACTAACTAATTTTTTCCCAAAAATTTATAAAGTTGTCATTTTTTTTTAATTTTAATATTTTACTATTTTGCTTATGTATTTTATTGTATAATTTTTATCTTATTGTTATTTTCTGTTGGGTATATAATGAATTTTTAAATGTCAGAATTTTATAATCCAAAATGGCAGTTTTAGGCATTGTAATTACATACAATTAGACACACAAAATGGCATTATCTCACAAATATTGGATCATATAGGAGAAATTGTGAATAAGTTGGAAGACCAAAAAAAAAATTACAAAGTAATGGAAAAATTTATAATTTCAATTATTAAAGTTTATAAATTTAATCTTAATTTAATTTTTTTTCTTTTCTTTTGGAAATATGGGCTGTGTGTTTGGTAACGTTTACGTTTTCAGTTCATATTTACAAAAATTTTACAAACTGGTTTTTGTTTATTTTTTGTTTATTTTTAGAAAAACATAAATTACAAACGCGTTTAGTAATTGACAAAATGTTTAAAAAATTTTAAAAATATAAAAAAAAGTGAGAAATGGAAAGTGGTGGCAAGTGGCGGCGGAAGACGGTGGTGGAAAGTGGTGACGATGGGTGGTGGTGGGTGCGTGGTGGTGGTGGGTGGGTGAGTGACGGTGGTGGGTGGTAGCGAGTGGGTGGTGGCGGCAGGTGGGTGGCAGATGGCGGTGGTGGTGGCGGGTGGCGGCAGGTGGGTAGCGGATAACGGTGGGTGGTGGCGGGTGGTGGTGGTGGGTGGGTGACGGTGGCGGGTGATGGGTTGGTAGCGAGTGGGTGGTGGTGGTGGTGGTGACGGCGGATGGTGGGTGGTGGTGGCGGCAGGTGGGTGGCGGATGGTGGGTGGTGGCGGGTGGATGTGATGGTGGGTGGATGGGTGACGGTGACGGGTGGTAGGTGGTAGTGAGTGGGTGGTGGTGGCAGGTGGGTAGCGGATGGTGGGTGGTGGTGGGTGGGTGGGTGGGTGACGGTGGCGGGTGGTAGGTGGTAGCGAGTGGGTGGTGGTGGTGGTGGTGGGTGGTGGGTGGTGGGTGGTGGTGGCAGGTGGGTGGTGGGTGATGGTGGTGGTGGGTGGGTGGCAGGTGGTTGGTTGTGGTAGGTGGCTGGTGGTGGCAGGTGGTGGATGGTGGTGGCAGGTGAGTGGTGAGTGGTGGTGGCAAGTAGGTGGCGGGTGGTGGCGGCGGGCGGTGGTGGCGGGCGGTGGATGGTAGTGGTGGGTGGTGGGTGGTGGGTGGTGGCAGGTAGATAGCAGGTGGGTAGTGGTAGTGGTGATGGTGGCGAGAGGTGGGTGGTGGTGGCGAGTGGGTGGTGGCTGGTGAATGGTGAGTGGTGGTGGTAGGTGGTGGTGGGGGGTGGCTGGTGGTGGTGGAAGGCGGGTGGTGGCTAGTGTTGGGTGGTAAAAAAAAAACTCAAAACTTAAACGGAAACACATTTTTTGTATTTTCATTTTTTGGCCAAATTTATAAACTGAGACCACTGATTTATAAATCAAAAATTTTACCAAGCAAGTTTTTATTTGAGTTTTTAAAATTTTTGTAAATATAAACAGAAAACTGAAAACATAAGTGTTACCAAACGACACCTAGTTTCCCCAATCATATAATGGTCGTACCCAAAAACAAAAGCATTTGGCATTGTTTGACAATGTAATGTGTTTCAATTTAACTTTGATAATGTCATTTTGCCTATAACCATGGGAGATGCTTTTATATCAAAGTTTGAATTTGAACGTTGGTTCTAAAATATGTGAAGTAATAGAAAAATATTAAGTAAAAAGAAAATAAAACAAAATAAAAGAGTAAACAATTTTCTGTTTTGTTATTAGGAAAGCAAATGAAGCGGCAGACTTTTTAGCAAAAGAAGCATCTTCCTTATTAGTGTCTGTAATTATCAGTAAGTCCTCCTAATTTACTTACTGTTCTTGAGCTTGATGTTAAGGGGCTCTTTTTTTTTAGATTTACTGTAATTTCTATTTATTTTGAATTTTAATAAAACTCTGCTTTATGCTTTTTCTTTTCCCTTTCTTCTTTTATGCATGCATGAACCTCATTTGTCAACATCTATGCTATTCTAGGAAGGAAAATGAGTGGGAGTACTAATTAGTACTACCACTAACTATATGGCAGTAGGCCCCACCATGAATGATTTGATATTTTGGTGTGTTGTATTTTTTTTCTTTCTTTATTGAATGCCATGTCATTAGTGATCTTTTTAGAGTTCCAAAATTAGTGGTCTCTATCATTGTTGTTCTATAAAACAAACACTCAAGTCGGATCTTAAATTTGAAGAATATACAATGCCACACAGTACATGAAAAAGTAACTGATTTTTACCCTTCGTTTGAGATAGAGGTTGACTTTTTAATTATTTTAGTCTGAATTTAAAATGTCTCGTTTGTGATAGATTTTTTTACTTTTGTGAGAGAAAAAATAAAATGATTATGATTTAAATGTGACATTTTGTTATATTAATTTTTTAACCTATTTTGTCTTTTTGTGGTTGAAATGGCTCCAAAATGCTATGCAAAACATAGCCTTAGCTACTGAATTATCCTTCTCCTTATTCTCTAACTATCTAAGTCAAATATTCCCTTGGATAATTTGTAATTAGCTGTACGCAACTGTTGCATATTTGAAGCAGTCCTAGTCTTTATAAAAGCCACTGCTTGGGTTCTTAAAATATTAAATTTGTTCATTTATTTTGGTAAATAGAAAATCAAAAACATACTTGATATACATGTCCATTTCAAAAAATTATTTTGAGCCGATGGTTAGAGATTGTGACTAGAGATAGTTGTCGACCAATGGTGATCGAATGTGATTGTAAGCCGCAGGAGGTAATTAAGGTAATTTTTGGCAAGAGGTGGTTGTGGTTATCGGTAAGTGATAGTTGCAATTTGTGGAAAGTAGTAAGTGATGTTGGAAGTAGTGGTCGAAAGTAGTTACTGACGATCAGAGATGGTGTCCAAAGGTTGTTGCCCGACGCCAGAAGTGGTGGCTGAAGGTGGTTTTTGACAAGAAATAGTAACCGTTGTCGTTTAGCAATAGCTGATTTTCATAGGTCGAAATTGGCTGTCAGCAATAAGAGGTAGGTGGTTTTTAAAGGAGATCATCAGTAGTAGTTGCCTAAGGTGAGGGTGGCCAAATGTGGTGATCTGTGAGGGATCAAACAGGCCCTAATTTGTTAATATTTGAGGAATCAATTAGTGGGATAATTAAGATAAAAAAAAATTAAAAACAAAATAGTAGGATGGTTGTTGAATAACATTTTTTTAGCACATTACTTAAAAATAACTTTACATACAATATCATATTTTTTTAAATGGAGGAAAGCAACAAAATAATTGTTAATTTTGGTGGATAATAGCGCAAAAAAAAAAAAAAAAAAAAAAAAAACTTTTGAACACACTTTCATAAAACTTATTCATGTACATAGATTATAGTTTTGTTTGGCATGAACTGCTTTGATTAAATTATATAATAAAGACAAAACAAGTTAATTTGGCTAATAAGACAAGATATCACATCTAAATTATAATTATTTCACTTTTTCTTCCACAATCATCAAGTACAACAAAAATCAAAATTTGTCCCAAATACAATTTTTTTAAGTAGGTTAGATTAGCACATCCCAAACAAGGACTATATATGCATTGTTTTGATCAAATTATTTAGGTTCGTTTTCTTATATGCTAATAGCCACCAGTAAGGGTATCGATCAAATTGCATGTAATTTCTTTAAGAATTGGTTGAAAAGATGAATACAACATATCAGTAGAACAATAATAAAGGGCCATTTTATTCACACCGATTCTACTCAATGCACATACTTAATGAACACCTTTTCAGTATATATATCAAAAAAATAAAAAATTCTCAGTACACATCCATTTATTCTAATAATACCCTCATCTTCAATTTCAAAGCTCAAAATTTTCTTTCATCCACCAACTCATCATTTGCGGCCGTTACCACCACTCTGTTAGCTCACCCCTTTCCATCATAGACCTCCAGAGTCAACTCAAAAGTGAGTGGTTTGCGGCAAGAGACTTGTAAGAGCGAAATGTGGTCGCAAGCGAAAGAGAGAGAGAGACAACAGGAGGAGATGACGGAAGAGATGTGGCACAAGTGATGCAGGATAGTTGTGGTGTCTTACAATTAGGATTTGGGTGGAACAAGATATGGATATCATGATATTTTTGTCCTAGATATTTTTATTCTAGGACAAAAGTTTATTAAGAAAAATCTTCATTAAATGTATGAACAGATAGAAATTAGTTTGTGAAAATAAAATTACCCCATAATGACCCATAAAATATACATATAATTAATGCAAGATGGATAACTAGAAGAGATTAGGGTAAATAGATTATTGTAATCCTCAATTAAGAAACATTTTTCTGAAAAGTATAGGAGAAAATAGCATGCATGTGTGATTGGATCTCTCACTATTAATAGGAATTTAATAAGAGCACTATGCAATCCATTTATATAAAACTCAAAAGTTTCATCAGTTCTGTCATACCACTTGCCTGCCTTGCTCTCAACAACATTATGCAGTTGAGACAAAAGGGTAGCCCAAGTGGTAAGGGCCCCTTTTACTAGACCCCAAGTCTAGGTTTCGAGTCTCACCTCCCCTCCTCTAGGTTAGATTATAACTGTGTTGTGAAAAGAAGTTGCAATTAACCATAGCAAACATGTTAGCAGGTAATGAACCTAACATTATCACAGAATGGCCATTTAGGAGAGACCTTACAATAAGAGAAAGGGACCATACTGTTGGATCTATGGAGCTCACCACGAGTCCCGTTTTAATAATCTGAACCGTTCAATGTGTAAAACTCGTCTAATATTTCATCCTTGCAAAAAAATCACATTGATCGGATATCGATAGCCTCTCGATCTGAATACATTTTTGTTAACAACTTATTTTAAAAATCACATTTACTACTGATAAAAATGTGTTCCGATCAAGAGGCTATCGATATCTGGTTAACGTAATTTTTTTTGCAAGAATGAACTACCACATAATGGCATAGAACATATTTTTACATGGAGAAAAAAGCATACAATCCCCAGAGATGTATACAACAGAAAACTTATACCTGTAACCTCTATAATTCACCTCTTGTGCTGATTTGATCTATGTAGTTCCAAATATAGCAATTTCACTCTTTCATTTTTCACATTGTGTTAATTTAGTCCAATTGATAACATCCATCAAGAAATTGAACAGAAATCAAGGCTGAAATAGTGCATTCAAAAGAGAATGCAACATTTCAAATTGGATGACAACCCCTCAATCACTTTTAGGAGGGTGAATAGACTAGTTTGCTCCTTGGTTTTAGTGTAGTTTTTGAAGAGCCATTATCAATTGGACTAAATTGATAGAATGTGAAAAATTCAAAGGTAAAATTAATGTAATTAGAACTACAAAAACTAAATTGACACAAAAGAAAAACTATAAGAACCATAGTCGTAATTTTTCCAAAAGAATAAATGCAAAAATAAAAATAAAATGTTTGAGAAATATGGTGCAAGATCATGAGGCAAAAGAAGATGGGATAGACATTCATGACCATGGATTTGTGCAAGGATAACAAATATTTCAAAGTTCAGCCTCTACAGAGAGGAAATGTTTAATCAAGCAAACCCATTATAGATAAAACCTAATAGTTGCTACCACATAGCAGTGGTTTAAAGAGCCATCTAACTTTTGCCCAAAAATACCAATTTTCGATGGTCTACTTACTTGCTAATGGTTGATAAAAAAATAAACACCAGTTAACTGAAACCAATATTGATGCAAATTTAAGTAGACCCTTTAATTTGATACAACTATCTGTTAACTAGTCTTGGCAGCTACACAATAAATAAATAAAAACACCCCAATGCAGCGCCAAGAAAGCTAAAGTTACCAGTGCTTGAAAGCTGCAAGGAACAAAGCTGTGCAAAACTCAATCCCCATGAAAGTCAACTTCATCATATTGTGTGTGTTGTGTTCATCCTATGACTGCATTTCCGTGTACTCAATAAAATTGAATTTGAACTTCAAGGTTAAAAAATTTCATTACACAAGTTGATTAGGAGCAC